>JAOUQW010000010.1:9451693-9466361 GCA_028565825.1 Olivaichthys viedmensis | reverse complement strand
TTTCTTATACAACTTTACACCATTCTTCAGTAATACAATTCCACTAATGTTTGTTCTTATCTGCTGAAAGCAGTCGTGACTGTAATGCATAACGCTTTAAGGCTCGTATTAAGGAAGTCAATATCAGGTCTTAGCTGTTAAGAGACAACAACTATGGGAGTAGATGAATTTTACTCCTTAGATATACCTATGACAGAAACTGTGTGCCTCTTCTAAAAATATTTTGGAAAAGTGAGTAAAAATTTATTCTTGGTCAAAATTGTGACTGGTGGGAAAATACAGATTCATTAAATTATGTTAGATTCACTTCTATTTTCTTTTTTTTTTAACCAACAAGAAGTTGGATAAAAAAGAAAGCTATAACCTTGCATGCACCCTCTTTGGGTCATCTTGGTCTACAGTGTCCCACACTTCGTACTTAAAACTATCAAACTATATGAAAGGAAACAGTTGGTACCTAGGATTATGTACAATATTTACGAAGAATCACTGTGTTATTGATGAGTGGTGAGTTTTGAATGTTTCTATCTCCTGTGAGCATGATATAAATGTGGAAGGACAATGTTATTGACATATAATAATAGACTCTATAAAGATTATATGTACCAAATATAGTAAATGGATCTGTATTATAATTTTTTCCTTATTGCCATTTTATAGAAAGCTGATGCAGATAAGGTGCAAGCAGGCTCTAGTCATGTGACCATTCATACAAACCCCATGTGTTCATATGAAATTCAGAAAACCTATAATTTTATGTATAATGTCCTTTTCAGTGACAAACACATCCACAACTCTTTTAGAGCTTTACAAATCCAAAACAAAACATTGGTTACAATTGTGGCTGACATTTGTGGGATTAAATGGGTTAACACTGTCATTTAGTAGTATATGTGTTATAATAAAATAAAATAAAGGAAAAAAGTGGCATTACAGAATTGTAAAGAATTAAGAAAATTTAAAGATCATATGATGTTTCGAAAACAGCTAAGCAAAATGTTTTGTTTCAGTTTTAAACAATGAATTATTGAATAATAAGTGCAATTTTGTATTGTTTTTATAACTGATGAAATAAAAACAGTAATGAGCTCAGACCTTTGGAATCTACTTTGTTATTTAATTGCTTATATCTTTTATATAGTCTACCATAGTGACTGTCTCTTTCTCCAGTATCCAGTGATAAAGCCATGCACCCATTCTGCACGCCTATGATTTATGGCTTGTGTGTTTCTTCATGTGCTCCACCACAGTTCTGTAGCACCAGCAGCAAAGCCCTCACTCTGTGTTGAAATAATGGGGCTTCTCTTGCAGCAGATGCCAGGAAGAAGAACTCTTCTTTCTGGGGCCTCGGCGCTGGTAATTAGCCAGCCCGGGCTACGGTGAGGACTCTGAGCCTGTCAGTGTGTCTGTTAAGTGGGTTCAAAGGGAGAAAAGAGCGGTTTGGAGAAGGGCTAGACGAGAGCGGCGACGGCTAGGCCCTTTGGCTCCATTCGTCTTAAGGAGTGTGCAGCTTCTCTTCATGTTTTATATCGGCCCTTGGTTTTCATCATATATAATTACAGTTCGACTTTTCGCTCTCTTCACCCTGCTCATCAGTCAATTACAGTATAACACGTTATTGATCTGCTCCAGGAGAAGCCATTAAGGATGCGTGAGTTGGAAATCACTTATACAACTGCTAATGTGATAAATGTTTTAATCCCAGCTTTCATTAATGCCACATCATATGCTGCTATTAAGCATCAAATAAATAGTTAAATTAAACTAGTGTGGCTTTTGGAAATATGAGCTCCTGGACTGCTGCTTCTGTGCATTTATTTATTTTTTGCTTTGATCTTTAAACGAGCCCTCTGTGAATTCACTTGCATGGAACAATATTTATCACATTTAATGCAATTCTAATAAATGATCACACGAACAAATTGAAAACCACAGTAATTGCTCTCAACACACAGCAGGATACTGGGTCCCATAATCCTTCTGTACATTAGAGGCATGTGACAGGTGTCTGCTTCCACTCGGCTCTCCCCTCCATAGTCACAACACTAATCAGTAATGTGTCTGCGCTGTGTTAGCCAGTGTGTTAGCCTAGCCATTTTTGCAGTACTGAATCATGCAGCAGAATGGAAGCATGTGGCTGTGTGTCAGCAGCGTGCAAGTGGCCTCGCTGGGGCTGAACAAGTTGCTTGAATTTGGGGCTGAGCTCCATACGGAGGGCTCCGTGCCTGGGGCCCTGGGGCCGTGCAGTCCCAGGTCAGCAGATGGGCTTATGATTATTATTTCCAGGCCCTTGTCTTACCTGACCACTTCCTCTCGCACTGTGAACAGCTGTTTCCCTCGCTTCACTGCAAGCGTGCCATGAACAGCCATTTTTCTTCTTGTTCTTTACTTTGTACATAATATAAATCTTTACCGTGACCCTGCTCCCGGCTCCTTCCACCTGTGTCTCACTGCAGGCAAAATCTCCCGCTGAGAATTCTCCTTTTTTTTTCTTCTTATACCCTGTAACTCTGTAGATAACTGAGACTAAGAGTGTAAACTTTTATTGTGTCGTCCCCAGAAATGGATGTCAACGTGATATCCGAAATTCCTATGTATGCTGTAAAATAATGCTAAAATAATCCAATATGGTTTTGAACAGACAGCATTCATTCATAACTACGTTGCTATAGCTACTATGGCTACAATAGATCTTTCCCCTTATTCTGATTTATGGTTCTCCTTAATAGTAAAAAACTGTAATAATATCAGTCAGACAGTTAAGAAGAAAAATGTTTGAAATCACACCATGAAGTGAATGGTGGCACATAGAAACAGTCACATCTAAACAGCATTCGAGGCTGTCATAAAGTGTCAGTAATGATAAGCTAGATGCTGATTGATTAAGTGATTTCTTCCTCTTTTTCTCAGCTCTGTCTTCTCAGAGGGACACGTGAGGCATACTGTAGTTTTTTGGATGAATACCCTCTTTTTGTGGACCAATTTATCACGCCACAGGGAAAAATGCTCTACATCTACATGAGCACCTGGTGTCCAGCCAGTCTCTACACTTCACACACACACACAGAGAGGGATGAGAGAGGGAGAGTGAGAGCGATAGATAAACATCTTACTCTTGTTCCTTGACTACAAATTGGTTGTGTATTTGGCTTGTTCCTAGCTTTCAAAATGCACTCCATCACCAACTCTAATTAAAAGCTTTTTTTGCCAGAACTGCCATTAAGATATATGATGAATGCTGTATACAGAATCTAAATGTGGACAGTGATGGAGCATCAAAAAACTGGTTGGAGACGGAAGTTAAACTTTAATTGCACCTCTATAGAAACATGCCCGTGGTGTGTGTGTCTGTTCTTGGATGTTGTTAGCTTTTTAAGAAAGTACAAAAACGAGTAACAACAAAAAAGGGGTGATCAAAAATGTGCGTCTGCTTCAGCAATTCAAGTGTGAACCATTTGGATGAGAACAATGGGATCTTAGGAATCAGCTGTAGAGAAACAGAAAATAAACTGCTGGTAAACGTTTAACCATACAGACAAAGAGAATAGTACTGCGCTTTAGAGCACCCCAACTCCAAGCCTGGAACGCAAGCAAGAGTGAATCTGACTTTATTTATTGATGATGGAAGAAACAACTGAGAGGAAATGGCTTTGCAGTGTTCTGTGTTGTGAATCTCTGAAGATCTTTGCCCGTGAATTTGATGCGTTTATAAGCCAAAGGCTCGCGTGATGCCGAGCTGCACAGAGGAACTGGCCGTTTGCTCCATGATTGATTCTGCCCATTACTGAGGGTTTACTGCCTCATTCGGCAGCCTGGCGCAACCCTCTCTTTCACTGAGGGAGCACATTAGGAATCTCTGCTCCTCCCCCAGCCCCTCCAGTGTACTCTCAAGGAAAAAATGCGTGGAAATGAATTATGGAAATTTTGATGGGAAACTAGGAAAATTTTGTGCAGCACTGGTGTTTCATTTAGCCAGGCGCTTTCCTGGAGTGGTGTCTGCAGGCCAAGCGAGGGACAGAGTGGGAAATATCGCTCTCTGCAGTAGGAGCGCCGAGAGACCTACTCTCCCCCCCGCGTTCACAGCGACCTGCAGGGCCGATTTATCTGCGGCGTGGCCTGGGCCTGTCTGATATATGTGCTCATACAGGTGTATTTATCAGCTCCTGCCAGGGCTCAGGGGCAGAAGCTGGCCTGCTACCCTGTTCTGAGACCAGGTCCTCACACCTCAATACCAAACCTAACCTCAGCCCTTATAACACAAACCAAAGACATGATGGCAAATCACTAGAAAGTGGGAAAAATGCAACTTCACACAGCATTTCTTCTTGGAGCCACTGGGCATAAAACCAACAGCATTCTTATACTCCGCAAGTCTATAGGTGGGGATTCTGTGTGCATTGTACTGCCCAAGATCTACAAGCGTTGTGTAGTGGTGTTTTGCAAATACTTAAAGGCCCAATCATGAATGACTGAAATGGTAGGCAGATCATAAGACTGCTTCTGAATTTACCTAAGCAGATCATGGTGAACTCTGTTAATGGCATCTAGAACTCCTTTGTGGATGCAGTGTGAAATATGCAGACCAGGCAAATCCTTCCTGACTGAGGCTTTAAGCTACTTTAAGCTATGAGATAAATATGAGAATATTTATTCTTTTATTGACTCTGTTTATTTAGGATTCTCTTTTTATTCTGATGCAACCCAATGCTTTATGTGCAATTTTTATCTGACTAAAATGAAAGCATGCAGCAAAATAAATTTTTGACAGAACACTATCTAATATTGTCTAAAACTTTTGTTAATTGTTCATCAACCTCCCTATTACGTTATTAACTCAAGATAATTTATATTTGATCATTAATTTGCATCTAAAACACTTATGGTGGGTAGCACCAACAATTTACCAACTAAAAAAGGATTAAACAGAGTTTAGAGCTAATTAGTGCACCACTTAATATTAATACTATGAAGGGTTTTCCAGTCTAAAAATGTAAACAGCAGCAATGTAACTCTTTCATTATCAACACGTTTCTTAATAAGTTTTGACTGAAAAATAGCATGGAAACTTTCCTTTGAGGAACTCTTTTTTATTTTCTGCAATCCTGCCATTTAAAAAGTTTAAACCACCTCAGTTGCATGATTAAAATTAATCCCTAACAGAAATTTAAATGTGAGTATAAAACGAGGGAGTAAATAATGGTTAAAATAAAATCTAGATTATTTTTAAACGAGGTTTAAAGTATGGTGCATCTGGATTAATAGTTAATCCAGGTTAAAGACTACATTAGTGCAACCCAGTCTTATTTTACATAAAACACTTATTACACTGACAGTTTTAGTATAGCATCAACTACAAATAACCCACGCAGAGGGACACTGCTATGTGGGGTTTTTTTTTTTAAACACAGATATAATAATTTAGACCTAAGGTCAACATGACTTCATAAGTCATGCTTTTACACCATTATAAAAGTATATTGCAGTGCTGTCCTGTGGGGGTAGTTTGTGGACTGGGGCAGTAAACTACAGAACACATGCTTTAATTATGTTTGCGCTGATCCTTGTGCTCAGGTGACATATAGATGTTACTGATGCAGAAATTTATTGCAATTTTTATCTTGACCCAACTTCTGAAGATGGTTAGTTCGCAATCCTCTGCATAGCTTTCTTTATAATAATGGTTGTAGAGCTTTATGTCTCTAATACACTGCTATATAGTCAAGCAGTTTAATGTAGCAAGCCCCATAGTAGACTGCAGAACAGCCTGGTTTATGTGTATTTGTTATCTGTACAATTAACATAAGGGAACTGGCTTGTCAGTCACTAGGTCAGATCATTAGATATGTCCTAGCAGAAAACGACTAGCATGCTGTGGCGAGTAAGCACCACAAGTTAAGTGAGGACAAGCTGCTTTCAACACACATTACCTCATAACATCCAGAGACCTGTTATAGGCCTTGTGTAACTGAGGGAAAGGGAAAGAATGCATCAATCCCAGGTGTGATTACGTCTGTATAACCGACTTATGGCAGACCAGAATTGGGTTGTCTGGCTAAAATGGCCTTATTTCATAAAATACTTCCAAGGGACACCCCTGTGGACTGCTGGAATGGAACACTCCAGTGTTGCTGCGAAACAGACAGCTCTTAAAAGCCAAAGAAAAAGAAAACCATCTCAGCATATGTCCCTTTCAATCATGTCTTTGCTTCACCACTCGACTGTAAATAATGTATTGATGTATGTCCAGTGCAGGCTGTAGCCAACATGAGACACATTTATTATTCACATTATTCACATTATTCACATTTTGATTTATGAAAATAGAAAAAACTAGTGTTGTTAGCAGATTAACAGTTTTGTTACTATGGAGCTGTTGGATTTGTAGCCACTTATATCGCTATTATATTGTTTGTGGCAGATGACAACAGAAGAAGCTTATTAAGTTCCTCTGAATTTATATTTCCAAATTATGAAACAGCGCAGTGCTAATGAGTTAATTACACATTCAAAGGATTTATGCCTCCTAACCATGCCACCATGCTCAATGATGCTACTATTGAAAGCTTAATATTACTCATGTGGTTGTAATGATCATGGTTGAGTTTTGCAAAAGCATTTTAGCACAAAAATCATCATTAAATGGTAGAGCAAACATCACTTTGAGAACTATCTCTACCAGTTCAGATGCACTTAACTTTACAATGTTTTTGGGAAACTGGGACCAATTTGGAAAATATATACGTAGATGAAAGAGATTTAAAAAGATTTAAAAGAGTAAAAACTGGTATCAAATTAAACCATTAACCACCACTGTAGCCCATCCATTCCCTAGCCCTGATTACAGCTCAAGATTTCAAAATCTTCTGCATTTACAATGTGGAACGAAATGGATTAGAATCTAATTGGTTACAGTAGTGTGTCAAAACATTTTGGATTTAGTCCATTCATTTCTCCGTACCATTGGTTAACTTGTAAAAGTTTGTTATTCAATGCTATTCTTTTTACCCAATCAGAGTGTCATGAAAATGAGTCGCACATGTTGTACTTGTGATATTTCTGTTTTGACCTCAAACTAGCAGTTACAAATGCTGTAACTGCGTTAAATATCTGGGTTGTAAATGCCTTGTCAGCCATTTTCTGATGAAACACACTCACTCTAAGAAACACAAGGTAGCAACCAACTGCTAGCAGAGCAGGAGGCAGGCCTTTGGGCTACGAGCAGTCTGCTCTCTACCCTCAGGCAGGGGTGATGGCATCCACACCTCCTCTCTCTTTCTCTCCTTCACTATCTCTCTTTCTCTCTCTGTCTGTCACATGTGCCCATGGTGGGGACCTGGCAAACGCCGCTGTGCCTTGCCAAGGAAGATTTATACCTGGTGCTTGACCTAGTTGAGTTTGCATCTATATTAGTGGGAAGCGAGGGCTAGGTGGAGGGAGCGGGAAAGGTCACACAGAGCCCAGTTCCTCCGTTGATGTATCAGGATGATGGAACTGGCTAATTTAGTTAGCAACAGTTGTCCCCTCCGCTGCCACAGATGGTACACCACCACTGCTCAAGGCGAAGGAATAAAAGCGAACAGTTGAGCAGAGGAATATGCTCTCAAAAAAGCATATTCTAAAACAGGTACAGTATTTCATGATCATCTTTATTTAAGTTCAACAAAATCCAATTCGACATAATATAGTTGATCAGGGTTCTGTTTTAATGAAAATATTAGTTTACTTTGTTATATTGTGAGTTGATGTTAAAGCTAAATAATTCAGTATGCAATGATGTTCTTGTATTAATTCATTAGAAAAAAAGGGGCTGGGAGTTTTACAATGAAGTTTAATAAAATCACACCAAACAGATGGAACTGAAAACAATGCATGAATAAAAACAAGAAACACATAAATATTTTTGAAGCACGGTCTCATTTGCATGACAAAATAAGCTTCCTGGGATTGTGAGGGAGATTTTAAAAAATAAAAATAAAACAAGAAGATAATTTATGTATTTGTGGTCATGGACTTCAATTCTTTATCACCAGGAGAATTGCATTAAATCACCACACAAGAGGAGTGCGTCTCTGGAGTGGGCAGAAAAATGAGGCAGCCGCTCCATATAATGAATTCCTATGAGGATAACCACACCTCAGAATAAAGGCCTAATCACAAATTAAGTGCTTGTTGCCTTCATACCATTGTAGAACATAGCTGTAGACATAACCAACATGGCTACAGTACTGTACTGCTTTTACTGGTGAAAAAGACAAAGAAAGAGTGATAGATGAGATGAGATATGTTATTTCTTTTGCACAGAGGACAGAGCTGCATTTGAAGTCTGGTGAGACTATCATTTCTCTGTTTTAAAAAGATGCCATGTGATTCACTGTTATCTAGTGTGCATGTACACTTCTTTGTAATGAAAATGTGATACAGAACCTTCTTATAATGCTAATAATTTTCTAAAGCTAATATTTTTCTTTCTATAAGGTAATAATTTATCATTATTGTTGAAATTAAAAGGTACAAATAGTACTGCCTGGAAAACCCCATGTTTTTGTGTGCACTCTGCTAAATCTAAGCTAAGAACAACAGTCCAGGCACATTTTTTCCATCCATTCTGCCTTTAAAAGTCCTTTTTGTTCTCTGAGTAGCGGGGCAGATTCAGAAGGCTCTAATCAATACAGGAAAACAGAAACCCAAGGGGATGGAGACAGCCTCCAAGATTAAACACCACTGTCTCTAACATGTTCAGCCCATGTCAGAAAGATACGGCTAACACCAGATCCATCTATCACCGCCATCAAATGGTGTTTTTCTAACGACGCAATGCCGTATGACGTGTCTTTTTTTTCTACAGCTTTAGGTGAGCGACTCTATCATAAATCATGTCCGACAAAGCTCAGCTTGACCTCTAAATGGCGGAGTTATCCGCGTATTCAGATTCTCCACGGTGAGGATGTCTTGTGACCTGGTGGCGTTCTTGCTGTCTTGGTTGGAGCTTTGAACGTTGTTCGAGTAATCCCTGGGGCTGCTGGGAAATAACAAACGATCCCTGGTTGTGGTCCCTGGGCGAACGCTCGCACTTCAACAGGCTGAAGCCTTCTCTGTGTCCTTCAGTTTTGGAGAAAGAGAGTCTCTTCACTCTGAGCTCAATTTAGTCCCTTCTTTCTTTCAGTCCTTTTTGAAGAATCCACATGTAATAATTTGTACTGTCTATTTACACTAAACCTACTGTAGATAACTTATCTGTTCCACTACAACCCAAGTTCAAAGAAATCGCAATCAATGTCCTCATGAAGGTATAATCAAAACTAGTCTCAATCTACAATGCTGCACACATTAGATGAATTAATTTTTTCTCACTCCCTCATTTTAACATAGTGCTCAGCAGGAGCTTGCTGTTTTCCTTTGTGTTAATTAGCTGCTTGTGCTTCCTTAACGACCACAGATCTGTATCGGTGGGGTGTTTTCTCTATGTTCTGCTGCCTTTGATGAGAGGCTAGAAGAGTGGAGCTCGAGCACAGGAGCAAGCACATCTGATGAAACTCTGCCGTGGGCATTCTCCCCACTCTTTGCAGCCCCTCCACACACTAAAGGACACGAGCGCAGCCACCCCACAGTGCATGGCCTTCTCATCATTCACGATGCTGTTTTTATTTTTTTACACACCAACTCTAGGCTCATTTACTAGATGAAAGATGCTTACTGTAATATTTGCTCCGGTATCACCGACAGCTTTAGAGGAAAAGAAGAAACTCCCATTTCAAGTGTGTTTTTCAGCGATACAAGGCTAGTGCATAAAAGCACAGAGCAAGCTGGAGTGAGAGAAAAAGAGAGTGTGTCACTGGCTGGTCTTGAGCTCCTCTCGAGCACACAGGTCACAGCTGGACAGTTTCGCTAAATTATTGATCAATGGAGGAGCACAGAAAACAGAAACACAGCTTAGCCCTATCGCCTTCCCTTCTGTCTATTTTGCCCTCTCTCTCCTGCTTTCTCTCAATGTGTTTCTCCTCATTCTCTCTGTCTTTTTCTTTCTTTATTTCTCTCTTTTTTTTCTTTTTCTCTCTCTTTCTATCTCCGGCTGTACAGTGTGAGGCATCCCGTCCCTCAGATTCATCAGGCCCTATGCAAAAACTCTGCTGCACTCAAAAAAGCTTCCAAGTTCAGTTTAATTATTCAGCATCCCTCTGCAATGATGAATTATTGAGGTAAAAGCATGTTCCCGTATATGACAGTGCAGTCTGCTGAAGACACTAGCCATTTCTGCCGAGGGATAATGAAGAGGCTTCTTGATGCTATGGACACTGGGAGCTACAACACTCCTGAAGTCATTATGAGACAAGGTTTGTGGGACTAAGGAGTGCGTTGAGTTTCAGTACTTGATACGGTTGATGCTGAGAGGGAAGGAAACGAATGTCATCACAGTTTACAGGGAAACAGGATTACGAGTACAGGCACGTCTATGAAACCAGGGTTCAAGGGTTCAGGCCAGTCTGGAGAGTCATAACTTAAACAATAATGTAGGTATTAAGCAGTAGAAAAAGTGAAAAAAGAAATAAAAGCAGTACATTTATAGCAAACTTTGCTCCTTCAAACCTCACTCACTTTGCATGTGACAGTGCTACAATGAAAAAAATCCCATCTGTTGATGTAAATATCTATCTATAACTGGCATCTGATGAGAAGCTTTGGTCCACTTTTCCTTGGCTTTGCGTGAGAGAGAAGGCAGATGATCCGATAAATTATCAATAATGCCCCTGTAAATCAAAGCCACTTTGGCAGTGCGGTGCATGGTGGTTTTCTGTGCTCCCCTCATCACCTATTCTCAGCAACTGCTCCCTGGCCCACAGCCTCCCCCAGACCCTGCCATCTTCCACAATGTGTTTGAATAGACTGTTCAAATATTTTCACTGAAGATTTCTTTTTTTTCCATTAAATGGGCAATGCATACTCATATGTGTCTCTATTAAAAGAGGAAGTCATGGCTACAGAGCAGTCTGTAAGTAATTGAATAGTCATACAATTTTTGTTGTTTACACAAAGTAGATCCAGCATATTGCATTTGAAATAAAATAATGACTCTGGTTAAAGTGCACACTTTCTGCTTTAATTTGAGGGTATGTACATTTCTAATAAGCAAATCTGAGTCTATAAGTAATTGGCCAAATGTAAATAAAATATAAATAGATATCATAACACCCTGGTGTTTTTCTGCTGGTCCTGTAATGCAGTCATTTTCAGTTCTGGCTTGTTTTGGAAGCGTTTTGCCTTCAGTAGGTGAAATGCATCTTTAGTGGGGTTCAGTTAAGATGATTCTGCACAATTCAGAATCTAACCTGCCGCTGTTGGCAATCATGTCATCAATACAGACAAGTCATTTCCATTGCCAGCCATATATGCCCATGCCACTTTCATCTTTTATATCACTTTGATACAGGTACACGTTATCTCATAAGACTGCTAATAAGATTTTGTCCTAGAACTCATTTGCCAGAATGTAATCATGGGATAATGTTGTAAACATGGGATAATGCTGGTGGATTCTTTTCTTTATGGACATCTAATCCTACATCATGGAATGAATGTATCTGTTCAGTAGTTTTTCTTCATGATTAGAAATGCTTTTTGGTCATCTTCTTTCGTGGTCTTCCATGTAGTTTTCTACTGTTGAGCTTACCATTGCATTCTTGCTTCCTAAAGCAGATGTAATCGATGCCAGTGATCTTGCCAACTTCCACCACTTACTAGTCACTGAAGGAGTCCACACCCTCCCTTCCATCCCACACCCTCTATCCAAACCTCTCTCCATTCTTCTCACTCCAAAGACATAAATGTACACAGTGCAGTGTGATCAAGATATAGCATTAGGTGCATGTGCAGGCTTTTGTTTCACTCAAGCAGTTATACACCTGATTCTAGATCCAAAAACTTAGCCCATGCTGTTGGATTTTTAGACTAGTAGTGCAACTGCTTGGTTGGATAAAAAATCTGCATTCACAATGGCACGTTTCTAACAAAATGCAAATGTCACTCACAGCTAAACACCAACAGATATCTAAGTGTTGTTTTTCTCGACCTAACTGTTTTGTGTACTGTCTAATGTTACAGTTTGGGAGGATGACAATTTTTTTTACACCAGAACCTACCAAGCAAAATAAATACCTCTCAAGTAACAAAGCAAGCACGGCATCGGTAAAGCCTTTCAAATCTCTCAGGTCTTTCCAGTACTGAAAAGCCACAAAGATGATCACTCTTGTGTTCCCAGTTGTTTGCGCCCCTTTTCTTTTTGGACACTTCATTTTTTTTCACTGCACTTTTTCATTTTCTTAGACTGTATTGCTGTAAGATGTTGTTAGCATAAGTAAACTTTTGGTCAAATGACAACTATCTTTGCCATTGCATTTATAAGATATATCAATAACGCTTTCTGATCATTCATAGCCTAGCCTTATATGGACTATTTAAGAGACATGTTTTGTCTAATTTATTTTAGTGATAGCTATTGGGATATAAAGACAGTTTAGTTGATGTGTGCTTTAGAAAATCACTTACCACAGCTTTAAAAGTGCACCAAACCATTTAGTCCTGTTCCCAATTGATGTACTCTGATTTTTCTGCCTCATGGTGGCCTGCTTTAATGACTTTGATTCTTCTTTGCTCCTGATGTTGAGACATATGAATAGACTCCAGCTGCAAATGTAAAATCTAGAGTCAACTCTAGACCTTTTGTTAGCTCTCTGTCCATGAACGAATGAATGTGTATGTGTGTACTGATGTAATTATACACAGCTGGCCAAGAAAAAAAAAAAAAACCTGAGCAACCAACTGTCAATTTACATAATGGTCCTCGGAAATGGGGGGACTATGTATAATAAGGGCTGTGATTTCTGCATGGTTCATCAAACATAGATGTAAAACAAAAAAAAAGGACAGAAATGTAGACAAAAGGAGAGAACAGACAGAGAACAGTAATTCCTCACTAGACTAACTCCTCTCCTTCCCACTGCTCGTTCTATCCATAATAAGCGTCGGCCTATGTCCTGACTCAGTCATGCCAGTGCAAGTGCCCCTCATTATCTCCTGATCTTCTCTAGCTTGCGCTGTTGTGTTTGTGGCACACTTCTTTATTTCTCATGCTATGATAAACATTTGTCTGGCCGAGGAGATGGCGGACGAGCTTCATTATATGCAGGATAGCTGGGAGAGTGGAAAAGAGAGCCACTGGAGAAATGCAGGTCTCTTCCTCCTACTGCAACCCAGGAACTCACTCGTGCTCGTGATGGTATACATGTTTTTGAGCAAATTACAGCTGTCTGGAGAGCAGACCTCAGCAAGGGAATTGCTTCAATGGCAAAGCCCACAAAGAAAAGTCCACTTCGACAACTTTTTTTATTTTATGATGAAGGATATTGCTGAGTTGAATTCACAGTTGTGAGGAAGATGTAATTAGTGGCACTGCTAGCATTGAGTGTGTAGGTTTTGTAATAGCATTGAGTGTGTAGGTTTTGTAATAGAGTATGTTTGCCAGAAATACAGCATATCCAGGTGTTCTTTTCACAAGCTGGAGGTCTTACACAATCTTGCTCAGTGAGTCTCAGTATAAAAGAAGCCCTGAAGGATAACTAGCCTTGTTAAATGAAGTGTGTGTATTGACTTGATCACAGAAAAATCAATATGAACTTAGATACAGTCATTTGATTTGGTGTCACTTTTACTTTTACTCAAGAGCATTGCTTTTGGCTATTTAGTTCAATATAAGAAGCCTGTTGTCATTATATTTAAACTTCAAATTGACTTTTGATGCACTGCAGCAATATCGGTATTGACAAGTTTCAAGGTATAACTAAGATTTCATACTAAGGCCTGATCAATATGTTTGTGTGTGTGTGCGTGTGTGTGTGTGTGTGTGCGTGTGTGTGTGTGTGTGTGTGTGTGTGTGTGTGGACTGTAAGAAGCATGTGGAGTACAGTTCCTTTATGCTCAAAGAGCGGTAAGCTGGTAAAAAGAGATAGTGGACTGGACTAACTGCAGTTATGCCTGCAGTGTGTTTTATCCACAATTCTGTGTGTATGTTCTCCACTATTCCACCATGCTGTGCCTGAAGGCTAATGTTTCATCAACACTAGTTTTCTAGCCATTTGGCTCTTAATAACATGTTGTGCCTTTATCCATATGCTTTAATCATCTGAACATGTTGTGTATCACATTACATTAAAGGGGCCATATTAGTTCACATGCAATGTATATATGGTATTGCATATATATATATGTATTTATATACACTAATAGTCAAAAGTTTAGACATACCTGCTCGTAAAAGATTTTTTTTTTCTCATTTTTACTATTTTCTCTCATCAACCATCAGAATGGGAAAAAATGTGATCTCAGTAATTTTGACCGTGGTATGATTGTTTGTGCCAGACGAGCTGGTTTGAGTATTTTTAAAACTGCTGATCTCCATTTTCACGCACAACAGTCTCTAATTTAGTCAGAATGGTACAATAAAGAAAAAACATCCAGTGAGCGGTAGTTCTGTGGATCTTGTTGATGAGAGAGGTCAACGGAGAATGGCCAGACTGTTTGGAGCTGATAGAAGGGCTACACTAACTCAGATAACCACTCTGTACAATTGTGGTGAGCAGAAAAGCATCTCAGAATGCACAACGCGTCGAACCTTGAG
>JAOUQW010000010.1:9431428-9451593 GCA_028565825.1 Olivaichthys viedmensis | reverse complement strand
TTTATTGTTATGCACCAACATACCACAGCAAATTCCTTGTATGTGAAAACCTACTTGGCAATAAACCTGATTCTGATCCGATTCTGATTCTGATTCGATTCTGATCTCCGTAGGACGAAAGGGGATATTTTGCTATGTTTAAAAAATGTAATTAAATATTTAGTTAAGTTTTGTTCTACGCTATTTTTTGCTATATCTTAATAGTTTGTTTTTTTTTACGTGGAAACAAGCGGAAAGTGCAGACTCTGAGAACACAAAGCATATCTATAGAACGTCAGTAGACCGTCATACAACCCGGAAGTCTGAACGAAGCGCGCCACCGAGACATCTTGCACGGACTGCGCGATATACTGAGAGAAACGTGTTTATTAGCGATTTATTTACCGAAATAGACGACCATTATTTAACGATAAAGGTTGTTTTTTTCCCCCAACTGAACTCGTTTGATTGAAGTCTCCTGTCTTCCATGCTTTTTCATTTGCTCGAACTAATTTTACAAGCAGACAGTGTTTTTTCAAAAGGAGCAATTTTACAACTGTTGGTTATTTATTGACCACTGTTCAGTGAACATTTCTATGTCTGAAACACTTTGGTTTATTTTCTTTAGTAAAGATTCGTGAATTTCTACAGGCCCCTCTGCTGTTTTATTTATTTTATTTTATTTTTATTTAGAAGACTGGCTACTATGTAGTTAATTGAATCTGCAGAATAACTAGTTAGACATGCAGATTAGGCTGTGCTGAAAAAAACGATACCAATTATGTGGGGTAAAGGGTGTTTCTTAGAGCCAAAATAAATGTGTAATATGCAGCAAAGGTATAGACTAGAACTCTGGACTTCAAAGGGTTAAGGGCTAAAGAAAATATACATAACTGTCATTACAGTGTCATGGCGTTGGCATAAGGATTCATAAAACTCTTATAAACGGCAAAATGAAACTCACTTTACTTAAGGGCCATAGTAAATATGCATAACTCTGTTATGTCCAATGGAAAGAGACCTCCACAGGACGTGTCATGACACAACCTAATGCCACCAAAAATCTATGTCACTTGACATAGGTCTTATGTCAACTTGACATCAAAGTCAGTTGTTATAACGTGCTATGTCATTTCACCCCAGAAAGTGTCATGACACAACCTAATGTCACCAAATATCTGTCACTTGACATCAAAGTTGACAAAAACAGCCTTTATGACAACTGCTGAAATAAGAGTTGAAATAAGCCTATTGAAATAAGAGTTTATAAATGTTTATGTCAGTTGTCATGAAGGGCTTATGTAGGTGTCATGTAGCCTTCTGAACACTGCCCTACAGTAAAGTGTTACGGAATCTTTGTGTTTCAAAACATAATTATTATTATTTTTAAAAACTGTCTGCAAAATTGTTTTCAAATGTCAGCATGATGTAACCAAGTTTTAGAAAGCCATTTTGTTATTATATTACAAGAAAACCATGTGCCAGGAAATTATATCACAAGAAAGACCCCTGAAGACTCTCGTGGTTGTGTGTCAAGGTCAGTGAGTCTCTCAGAAACACAAGATAATTTGGCGTTCTTATGACATATCAAAGTTTACGTCAGATGGTGCAACCAGGAAATGTTTGAAAATGAATCACATGAGTTAAAACTTATTTAAAAAAATTACTTAAGAAAACAAATTTGAAAACTTGAGTTCAAGATCAAATGCTACAGCAAGTGTTCTTTATAATTCCTGTCAAATATAATTTGAAATTGAGTCAGGCATTACCAGTTATACTACATGACTCTCACTGTAAGATATTGTATGTAAGACTTGCCTTTTAAACTTATAAGAAACAGAAGGAGCTGAAAATCTCATTAGAAAATCTGAGTTGATGATGTGACAGGCAGTGAACAGTGTTATTGAATCATAACATCTGTCTGTTATGTTCCAATACGCAAATGCAGGCCATGCAACACGGGGATATCAGGCGAAGGGGTGGGCTCATGTAGAATTGGGGGCTTTTTCAATTTGCTTTTTGCTTTTTCAATATCGCCGCTGTCCAATGAAAAGCATGTATCTCCATTTTTTGCATTTTTAACTTTTTTTTTCATATATGGAATGTGGGCAAAAACCTCCATCTACCCCACAGCAGTTAACATCTAAATGACCAATGAAAAGCTGACAAATCACACTGCGAATTTCGGATTTATTGTGTATGATAATCTCTATGAAAAAGTGTTTTTTCGAGTTTCTGTAAAATTGTATTTTTGGAGATACATGTTTTTCATTGGATAGTTACGATATTCATAAAATCTGGATTTCTTAATGAGGGTAAAAGTGAAGGCATGTTCCTCCGACTTCTTCTATCTAATGCCATATTTTGTCAAACAAACACATCAAGCAATTAATTTTTTTGTTTAAAACAATGTATGGGCTTCAAAACAGGTTTTGGGTGAATATAAGGTTATAAACAAAAAGAGAATAAAATAAAAAATAAAAAAAATAACATGTGATACAGGTTACTGTTGTGGTACCACTACAACAGCATACCAATGAAATATACAGTTCAAACTGTTGCATTTTATAAATTGTATAAATGTATTCATTAATCACTGAAAAAGTTAACAAATTAATGGTCAGTTGGTATAACCACAGTTTTTTATATAAAAAAGCATGATTTCCAGGAAAATGATTTTGTGCAGATAAAATAATGATGTATGTTTTCACAGGTATTTAGTGTGAATTAAAATATATATAATTTATTGGTTGTTTATGGTTACACTATTTGACATTTTCGGGCTATTAACTCTAAGATTCTGTTTAAAATTTTATAAAAAGTTATTCAAAAACACATGAAACCAACATGGACACAAATATTACATCAATGAGAACATAATATATGCATTTTAAATCAGTTTTTTATTTGACATAGACCCATATATGAAAATGTCTAAAGGACTATGACAATAAAGACAGTTATTCAGCATAGTGAAGTGTGTTAAAAACTTCTACAAATGTATTTTGTGTAAATGTATCCTTAATAAGTTTATACGTAATACATGGATTCAAACCAAAAGGCCCAAACGTCATCACACCCCTTAAACTTCTGTTCTCAGCAATAATGGATATCTTGCCATTTCAGCCAACTCACTGTGAATTAAAAAAATAAAAGTAATAAAAAATAAAAATGAATAATAATCTAACAAAGATTGCAACAACAGAAAGCATGCTAAAGCTGAGACAGGACTTCTATTATTTCCAGACAGAACAGTAAATTTTTATCATCTATTAAAACGTGCGTGTTTTCCGAAGGTTTGGGGAAGATGGGTTACAGACAGTCTCCCTTCAAATGATGACTGCTAAAGAGGAAAGTCAAATTGGAATTTATATTTTATTGAGAAGCTGCACTCGGAAGCAAATAACTCAAAATGAGGCCCAGTGCACCTAAAGAGGGAGACTGTTATTAGGGAAACATATAAATGCTCTCCGCTAAAGGCTTTTCTTAAGGTAAACTATGGCATATGTCTCTGCTGGCTCACACCCACTCAGATGGAAATGATGGTTTTGGAATTTGATTATATGGCAAGTTAGTCAAGTCAAGATGATAAATGAAGAGTTTTAATGTTTTACGTTTTAATGCTCAGACCAGGAAGAATGGGAATGAGGCTGTGGGAGATTTAGATTTAAACCCCCAGATAATGTACACATATTTACACAGTAGCAACAACTTTTGTGGTGACTTTTTACCAACTGGGTTGAGGAGTCCAAAAGCTAAATCCTCCGGCTGCACATATGCAAGGCTTTGTCTGTCGATTTCTCATTTGAGGCTTTTAGACTCCAGACATGTCATCAGGTGCTCATTTCCGGCTCAGGCGTGAGCCATCAGCGTGCCACGTCAGGCATGGAGGGGCAATCACTGCAAGCCAGCACACTTTTTATTTATTTATAATCCCTGTGCGGTTCCTGACTGACAAACCTATGTAGGCAGAGCTTGGGTGTTTATTTACCCCAACTGATGCCACTGAGGCTCCGATGGACCTCCCCTCTGGGGATGTGGAGGGGGATTGTGGGCATATGTGCATGTATGTACGTGTTGTGGGGGGGTTGTGCAGTTGCAGGGACGAATACAGGGTGTCAGCCAGGAGGAGTTTGTCGTGGCGAGCCAGTGGAATGCAACACTGAGCACAGCAGTGAGAATTGCTGTTCCATCTAGCGATGGGGAAAAAAACATCGTAAACAGTGATATGTGAGCAGTGAGCCCCATACCAAGGACCTCCAGACCAATCATTTGCAGGAGAAGAGAGCTGGAGCCGATCATTACCCTGTCAGCAAGATGTGTTATTCAATGGTTGGAGCTTATCACATGGCGGGCTCGTTCAATCATGCGCTGAGCCAAAGACCTTGAAGTGATGGGCAATCGTAAGGCCTCAGGCAGAGAGAGAGAGAGAGAGCAAGAGAAAGAGAGACGCTGATCCCTTGTTTCTCAGCTTAACACTCATTCACTGACAAGGCGTGTTCGGGGCCTTGAAGACTACAGTTGGTCCCCGTTGTTTATGGTAATTCCAGTTTAATGAGCAGGTAAATCATATGGAAGTGAGCACATGCTACTCATTAGTAACATAGACACCCTTCAGCAATATTTCTTTAATTACACAACATGAGACACAAAAATATTACATCAATGCTTAGACCTCACATTCATCAAGGAGTGTAACATGATATGGCAAATTAAATTTGAGAAGGAAAAAATGATACCAATATACACAAAATATGCAATAAATGGTACATAATTGTTCTGCTCTAGTTGAATTTTTATTATAGTTGAAAAGTAGTATATGTCTTTTCCACTTTTTATGCTCTTATCAATTGATTCAAATGATCAAAAGTTAATTTCGTTTCACTCTACTGTGCTTACATTTTTTAAGCCAGTCATTCATCAGTTTAGAGCAACTAATATGCCAAGCAAAAAATGCTATCTTTCTATCTATCAAGTGAAAATATTTTGAATGTAGTAGAATTTCTAATATTTCTCATTATTGAGATTATGATAAAACAAATATAAGATTATTACGCCTATTTCTAGACATTGTTTTCTAATTTTTTAAGCTTGAAATGGTCTTGTTCTATTGGTAGATCATTTTGCTTCTTTCTAGAAATAAATACTTGAATTAAGCAAAATGATCTACCGATAGAACGAGACAATTTCAGGCTTTAAAATTAGTACAAATTTCTAGAAACATGCTTAATAATCTTATTATTAGTTTTACTGTAATCTTATAATGAGAAACGTTAGATTAATTATCCTACATTCAAGATATTTTTACTTGCTAAGATATCATTTTTTGCAGTGAGGCTGTAATTGTTGCCACCCAAACTTAGTTTGCGAGAGACAATCCTAATCAGGTTGCCTGGGACCAAAAAGTGTTTAATGTTCTAATGGAGCGACAGAGTTCCACTTTTTAAAAGCCCCACATTACTTGTGAAGTGACTTCTGTGTGTAGTTACCTGTGCGCCGCTGGTTTATTTTTACCTACCTTCGTCCCTCCTCATTCTTTAGTCGCTTCGGGAGATGGCGTTAGTTTGGCTTCATCTCTGACAAAAGATAAATGAGCTCGGGGTCTGTGGTGATCCACTATGGCTGCCAGGGGGTTCCAAAATAGCAAACTATTTTTCATAACAGGCCAAGTGATATGGAGTACGATGCAGCAGGCGGCCTAACATTTACCAGCTCTGAATATATGTAGGGATCGGATTGGTGCTCTTCCATTTTCGTTAAAGTTTACCCAAGGAGTTAAGGTTATCCGTTCATGCTGAAGGATGTTGCTGGCAAAGACAATGAGGAGCTGCTGTTGCATATAGCCTCTGTATTGTGAACCTAAAATTCAGTCAACCAATCAATCAGTCTACACTGTAATCTCAAAAACAAAATCACACACACACACACACACACACAAACAAAATACAATATATTCATATAAAATTCTTCAATGCACAAATCAAATCATATCCGACTCATCCTTTTTCCCATGCCGTGCTCTATCTTTACAATATTGTCCTGTAATTAATGTGGAGGTGTAGAGCGGTTTGAATCCTTTGACAGCCTCTGTTCTACACTGCAGATCCCTTCATTAATCACCTTCACAAACACGCTCGGAGATGGCGATAAGAAAGCGCACACAAAAGGAACACATGAAGATCAGTGATACCCCTTTTTTCTGGTCCTTTTTTTTTAAATTTGTATATTTGGTTTTTGTTTTGTTTTTTCTTAAGAAACTGTCCTGTGTCAGTGGGAGCTTTCAGCAGCCACATTGCCATCTAAAAGAAAGTTTCCCATTTAAATGAGCGCTGGTGAGTAGTGGAGGCGCTTTGAAGACGTGAGCGTCAGACACAAACAAGAGCTGCAGCCCATTCCTGTGTTTGTGAGCCACTGCTGACACCTGATGGGTGATCAAACAGCAGTCTCCTTTCTCCTCGCAATCCGCAATGGAGGCATGGAGGCATGGATTTATTTATTTAGTATTTTTACAGAACCTACGCAATAAAAAAAACAATGATCATTTACTGTATTTGAAATTCTGTGGTGAATATGAGCTTTATTTCTTGGGTACACTTTCTGGTTTTGGGGGCATCTAGACTCGTGGCCAGATAAGAAATTATATATTAGGGGGGATGTTTACCCTTGTTTAATAAAGCTTTTTTTTTTATCTAATAAAACCATCATTTGGAAAAAATAGCTATGAAAAAAAATTATATTGGAAAATGTAATCTAATACAATTAGATTTTAATTTTGCATTAAAATATTTTTAAATGAAACTTGGAAAATATAATAGGCAAAAACATTTTCAAATAGGATCCTGCATATTTCAAATAGGATTTTATATGTCACTACCATATTCTCTCATAGGTTAAAAATATTTTGTGATCTGGAGTCTCTCAATTGTTAACTATATTTGAGTGCATGAATGTGATATTTCAAGATATATTATCTATTAGCAGAAAAGAACCCAGGCCAAATGCTCAACACAAAAACACTGTCTCCAGCTATTCTTTTAACCAGCGGTTTGTATCTCCACATCTGCAGTGTGAGGAGCAGGTCTGATATCAGCAGCAGCAGTATGGCCATGGTGAGTGACAGTGCTCCAGTGGCACGGGCCGGTTCAGGTAGAGGCTGGCAGCGTGGGCACACCTGGGTCTACAGGCAGATGGTAAGGGCTCAGAGAGGTTATGCAACACCATGCCCAGCCATATGTCTCGAAACAGCATGGAAACTTCTGGAAACAGCAAGAGTTCCACAGCGGCCATGACCCAAGAGGGAGTGCAGGCCAAGTGTGTTCCACACTAATCCAAGACCAGGTGTTGACCAACTGCTTTTCTCATGCTTTCATTTGGAAGATGTCTAGAGAGCAAGCAAAGAGCCGCTGACCTTTAGTTGGGATCAGCAGTGTGAGCAGCAAGAAGATGTCATACAGGTTTGTTTTTAATTTATCTCACTCTCAATGGGAGAAATTAATTATTCTAAAAAAAGAAGTCAACCCATTCAACATATAAATGTCTTTGTAAGATGTTTTATTAGGAAATAGTTTTATTTTCTGCTTTGGCTTCTTGGGAATAACAAAATGTGGCATGTGTTTTCCACTGGTCTTACAAAATTAAATTTGATCAAAATGAACATTTTGAAATAATTACAGCTAAATAAACAACAAAGAATAGTTTCAGCCAAGAAAACAGTCATGCCTTGAGCTATTGTTAGTTCTAGAGAAAAATTGACTCAAGCAGTTGCTGAATCCTCTTACTTTTTCATGGAAAATATTCACTTTTCATGGAAAAAACCCTTTTATTGGAAATATTGGCTGCAGAAAGGGAACCAACTATACATTAGACCATGAGCACACATTTCTTCTAAATTAAACTTGTTAAAAGCTTGTCCACATACTTTCATTTCTGAGAAAGACAAAGTGAGAGTCTGTTATAATAAAAATAAATGTATAGGTCAACCATCCATACAAAATTAACAGAAAAATGGCTTGAAAAACACAGTAAGGTACAGCATTGTAGGTCCTTTGCTCTTAATCACCATCACCTTAGCTGAGCAGCCCCTCCTCCCTGCCTAAACACAATGCCAAAGTGATGCTAATGGCAGTGCCAGCCTAGCCTGAGAGGACTAGAATGATTGATGGCCGGTATTACATCAAGGTGACTTCCACCCCTCTCCATTGGGTTGTTTTGCGTGATCAATAATAAGAAGCACATTTAATAGGGGGAGCTTAGTGGTTGTACACATTTGTCAGCAAGTGATTCTTGAAAAAAGTGAACCACTATGTCATCATATTCTTATTATTAGTGGTGTGTATTCAAATTTTGCCTGCAAATCTGTAAGGTGGTGCGGTCATATACATACTATATATAGACAGGTGTGAATACAGTATTATATGACCATACCTATTAAATATTACAGAGGGGCAGA
Organism: Olivaichthys viedmensis; assembly: GCA_028565825.1. Classification (NCBI taxonomy): domain Eukaryota; kingdom Metazoa; phylum Chordata; class Actinopteri; order Siluriformes; family Diplomystidae; genus Olivaichthys; species Olivaichthys viedmensis. The sequence continues at coordinate 9,443,165 of JAOUQW010000010.1, read as the reverse complement.
CATTGTATCCATCAGTGAAAAAGGACCACCATAGGACCACCAGATATTATTTGGGTGGTGGATCATTCTCAGCACAATTGTGGCACTGACATGGTACTGTGTGTGGTTCTGGTATGAATGTATCAGATAGAGAATCTTTGCTGGGTTTTTAAATACAGGGTATACTTATTGGCCACTTTATTAGACACATCTATTTTGTTAGGTTTATAGTTAGAGACTATAGCTCAACATTTTCCATGGACAATTTGTGTTAATCATTCTCTAGCCCTTCATCAGTGTCAGTTTCTGATTCCAGGACTGCTATTGGCTGGATACTTTTGGTTGGCGGACTGTTTCTGAACCCAGCAGTGACACTGAGGTGTTTAAAAAAATCCAGCAAAGCTGCTGTGCCTGATACACTCGTACCACAATCGCAACACACACTACCATGTCAGTACTGTTGCTGCCTGAGCATCTGGATGTGTATGTATAGCTCTTATTATTATTATTATTATTATATATCTTATTATTAATTAAGACATTAAATTATCATTTATATGGCCATATAATGCCATTAAATGCCAATTAATGTTGTATTCACTTGCGGTTTGAATAGAAGGCCTTTAGCATTTGACAGAAACCAGCTAGAGAAGTGAGGAGATATACAGGGAGTTTGGCAGATGCTCACTTATAATGGCCCAGTGCCTGAGGTGTAAGTCTGTAGAAAACCCCTTAGAACTAATGCAGAGTTGAGATATCAGTGCCTGTTACACCAATGAAATATTTCCCCACAAACACAACATACACACATACACAGCTGGGCCCTCAGAGGGACCCTGATTCCTCTGCTGCAATATTGACTTGAGAAGAGATTCCCTATGGCTAGGGCAGGCTGAGCAAGAGCAGCAGGCCATGTCAGTGTAAAAGAAAATACCCGCTTATTCAAAACAATCTGAGCTACACGATAGATTTGCATAATTCTACTCAAGATGTCCCATGTTCCCTGCTAGCATGTGGACTGTGGCACTTAGGGTCACCCCAGCTTCAGTCCAGACCCCCTGTTATCCAGCCTCCTCCGACCACTTGGACAAATGCCCCCCTCTTCCCTCTGTCTTTCTCATATACACAAATACACACACTTGCACACATGCAGACACCAAGCAGACATTGCCTAAGGGCTACAGCAAAACTCAGCATCTACACAAAGAATGCCCCATGTGCAGGGCCACAAATGGCACATCAAACCGCTTCTTCATATTCTCTCTCTCTCTCTCTCTCTCTCTCTCTCTCTCTCTCTCTCTCTCTAACACACACACACCTCCCAGTCCCTGTGTGGCTGTTTAATCACTGAATTTAATATGTTCCAGTTGAGAGGAAGTCCCATGAGTCCTACAGACAAACGTTGTGATTTTATCAGATCAAAAAAAGAGCACAACAGGAAATTATTTTAATTTAAAAATGCAAAGGACATGATGGTGTAAAGCATATCCTGGAGATGTTTTGGCATGGCATTTAATGGCAAATTACTCCTCATCAGCCTCATATTAAGATGAATTCAGCCTTTTTAAAATGATTCAATTGACAGGAGTATTTGTATTAAAGAAAAGCTTGGATATTAACGTTTTCAATGTTTTTGAAATAGCTTAATGTTTGATAAATACCTTTACAGGCCATATTGGCCTTGTTCCTACCTTAACAGTAAGTAAGATAATCTATTTTTGCTTAATACAAAGGCCATCACTAATATTACAACAGTATTCATATCTAATGTTCAAAGCCTACAGGGAAGGTGTTATCTACAACATAACACATTTTATGTTAATTCCTGCCCTTACACTTTCTAAGAACCTTCCTCTTTATGAATTCCCACACATGTGATCAGCCATTCTAAAAGTATTTTTGTCTCTTTATTTGCATATCAAAATAATGACTACAGTATTGTTGTAGTGCTATCACACTATTTGACAAGTATAAAATGTACATAGTATTCAAATTCACAAACATTGTACACAGCAGACTGTTGGTTTGCAATTCTAGATTTCTGTAATTGTATCTTAATAGTATTTTATACTACCTACTGTACCTACCATCATGCTATTTGACTGCAAAATGTAATTCATTGCATTGGTTACATTCTTAAAGTAACAAAGCTGTTGACTGACAGACTGGTTCCTCTAGCTTGGCTCTACTTTATATGAGCACCTCAGCAGGACTTCTCCAAAGCCAGCGAGCTCCATGAGCTGCCCATATGTGTCTCCAGTCTGCTGAGTTCAGATATCGAATAAGAGGAGACAGTGGAAGTCCCAGGATGGTGCAACAAATAGCCAAAACCGCAGCATCTCACCTCCATGAAAAGATTATGCAAACCCTGGGGGAAGGTGATGGATTCTTCTCCTTACCTGCTGTGAGAGGACCAGATGCCGGAGAGAGATTTCGGACGTCACGAGCAGTAAAATATGAGAGCTTGCTTCACCAGCTCAGAAAGTTCTTGAGTTCTGGAGTATCAAGAACTTCTCATAGACTTATCGAAGGAGTGTGTGTGTGTGAGGTGGGGTGGGGAGGTATGAGCAAAGGACATTACTGGGGCTTTGTATAAATGCCAGCCTCCTTCCATGGATCATAACTCTTCACTGGACGCTTTTTAAGAGCAATCGCCCTTGTCCATGTATTTATTAGGGCTAGTTCAATGAAAATAAGAAATGTGTGCACAATATAATATTTAATAGGCACTGCAATATCTATGGAATTTAGTGTGTGCATGATATGTGAAATCCAGAAATGAAGTATATGGCGAGTTTAATTTGATCAGCTGGGATATTTAAAAAGGAATAACAAAGAAAGAAAAGAAAAAAAGCTAATGCAGCACCATAATGTAAAAATAAAAAATAAAAAGACAAACAATAATTTGAAATGAATGCAAGGTAATGAAAAAGGACCAGTTGTCCAGACTTAGAATAAGCTTAGCTCCAGACTATAATAGAAAAAGAATGTTATTTTGTCCATGACCAGGATCTGCATTCAAAGTTTCAAGAAAAGGTTAAAAACTTCTCCCCTTAGCTTCCTTTAACTCTTGTCAAGATGACATTTTACACACCATTATCCGTAATCATGGCTGCGTTCCATTAGCTAATGCATAGTTTATTTAGCAGACAGAGCATTAGGTCCATATTGAAGGGTAAAGGGGTAGAGTTAAGAATGATTTGATGGTGCCGGTGGAGGTAGTGACAGAGTGCTGTGAGTTATGGACGTCCAGCCAAGAGGAGTCTCTTCATTAGGGTGCTGATTAAAATTGATGGGGGCCTGAGGAGTCTGGGCTGCTCCCGGCTCCCCCGAGCATAGCTCTCATTCTCAGCTCATTTATTTGGAAGTTTGTGTTGATCAATAAAAGGTGCCCGCTGCTCACCATGAGGTCTGCCTGGAAGAAAGGGAGAGAGACAAAGATGGAGAGAAAAAATGAAGAGGAGCAAAGCCTCATGTTTTGTAAACGGAGCACTAGAGCACTAGAGGTAGAAGAAAGTGGGGGAAACAGTGCAAAGGGTGGCCTTTTACCAGCAGGAGTTCATTGCCATTCAGAGCAGACATACATACATACATACACAAACATTTCAGTATAGGGGGTTATTTATTAGACATTAATTCATAGCTAATAAGTGTGCATATAAGTAGTGAATGCAGCAGTTACCAATAATTGTAATATACGCAGACTGTTCACAGTCTTTTATTGTTATTATTGTTTATTTATGCAGTTTAAGCTGCCAAATGACCCTTGCATGTTATGGACTTTCATCTTGTAGCCATTCTCCTAATCACTTCAAATCTCCTAATCACATTCAATACCCTTTTTTATTTCTATATATTATAATATATTTAAATTATTTTGCACCATATCTACTTTGTCTGGAAGACTAAAGTTCACACTAAATATTGCATTTGTGGTGTTACACTTCCTGGCAATTGGAACATAATCCACACTGACGCAACAGTTTGCCGTAATAGAATCCATTCTTAGATATTATTGAAAGCAGCATATGTGAACTCTTGCAAGTTGCGTTTTTGCCGTATTTATCTTAATTATTGCATGAATTAAAATACACAATATGACCCACTTCCCCATCACGTCACACACATCCATGGACAGAACACACATGCAATTACTGTAGGGAACACAAATTAATTTCGGAGAGCTGGACAGCGACCAGTTTGTAGAGCTTGGTTATTGAATCTCTGCCCGCGTCCATCCAAGGCCTCTTTGTTTGGCTAGGCTCAGATCTGCTCATTAGTTTAGGCAGAATGGCACTGCATCGACTGACGATAAGCAAATAAAAACAGATGGGTATGGAGAGCACACGTTTTAATAGCTACTGTAAAGATTTGTTTATGTGATACGCACCAGGAAAGAAGAACTTTATCCTAGTACTAATTGTTCACAATGTCTGAAGTTATTGCTTTTGTGAAAGCACATTTATACTATATGCAGTGTGATCACACGCAGTGGGTTTAGTGTTGATCGTCACCATAATGCCAAAAGTACTGCATTCGAAACGTGAATGGTAGCAAACAGGAAAATAAATTGTAATAAACAGTGACAGTTTATAGTGTACCATGTATTTGGATGTGTTTTTCTGCAGTGGGCAATTATTATGTATTGGAAATGTCATGAAAAGTCATATGATCAGCCAGAAGCTCCTGAGTTACAATCAGAAATGAAAGGTTGTCTTAATGAAAGGGTTTCTGTCACTCATGTATGTGGAGCCTATGAAGATGGCTTGCATACATGCTTCCCAGCTATTTTAGTTTAGCAGAAAGTTTCCTGAACATTACGGTTCTCTGTTTTTACTACACTACTGCAGCAACTTTTATAGTTGTAGGAACATTAACACTTGTCCATACATTTTTGTCTTACTTGGAACGTGTGAGCAGCGTTCTAATGACATTGTGAGGCAAACCATCATTACAGAAGATGTGTATTTTTTTTTTACTTTACAGGAACATAGTTCCTGGAATGTTACAGTCTAACCTCCTTAGAACCTGCTGAATACTTACTGAACGTTCTAATAATTTTCTCTGTTAGCTGAGTTGGTTTTGCCCCTGAATTTCTTTTGGCCTATTTAGAATGTAAAACAACCCATAGGTCTACTCTTCCCCTGAGGAATGTCTAGTTTTATTCTGGGAGAATACGACATGGAAATGCTAACTGCAGTCAGTATGCTGAGGCGTAACAGGATGTTTGTGATACTCATTTGCTCATCCACAGGCTTCACCATTACTTTCTCACTCTTCACCCTTGACTCCTGATCCTATGTGATCCTTATCCACTCCAGAAAAAAAACAATGCAAAAAGTGAGTGAAGGCATTGGGATGGAAAACAAAAGCTTTGGATCACAAACATTGATGTGCTGCTATTGCACAGATATTAGGAAGGGTTTCTCTCTTAAGCACATCCACCAAAACTCAGACAAATATATCCAGAAGCTACGAGTGGAAAATCGCTCTGAGCCGCCATAATAAATAATGGTTATCACAGAACACAGGAAGTTTGTGTCAATCAGACATGAGAGTATAGAAAAAAAGACGTGAAATAAACATGAAACACAGAGTGATCTCAAGAGCGAGTTATATAAAGCTCTCTCCTTGAAGCTTTGCATCGTACCTCTTTACCCCTAGTGTGTCTGTTCTATAATGGCACAAGGCAGGGAATGGGAAACGATGCTGTCTTTTTCATCTTCCTGCCTTTTGTTAACATGGAGAGAGAGAAAGTGAAGGAGGAAGAAGAGAAGAAGAAGAAGAGAAATGAAGAGGGTGGGGTGCTGGGTATTGGACCCGGTCCCTGTACACCCAATTAAAGGGATCTTCTGCTCAAAGCAACATGTGTTCTGACATTTGTCTTCCTGAGTGTTGTGATTTACCCTACCATGGAGCTAAAGGCTAAATTAGCAGGCCGCCCAGCTTTAGAGACCATTCGGTACTATCTGATGGGTTTGTCAGGAATCACTGCGCAGACAGTAAGCAGCTCCCCCATTCTCAGATGGCAGACAAAAACTTCACACAAACAAGAAATAGGAGAACGAGCAGATTTTTATTCAGTTATTGAGCCTGTGTATATTACATTAGAAAGATGACTGTTTTTTCTTTGTCTAGCATAACAGTTATAGTTTGGATGTAGGTACGGGTTCATTTCCCAGATCAGTCTATATTATAAGAATTTGCCCAGAACTAAAAGGAATTCAGGAATCATGAACTCCTTATCTCATTTTGTCAGTTAGATATCATCATTCAGCTTAATCTCTAATCAGTTTTCCCACAGATCAATCATATTGTAGTTTGGCATATCATTACCTCTGATGGTCATGTGAAGAAAACTGTTTTGAGTCTTATAATATTTGTTTTGAACAAATTTTATTCACAGTCTTACTGATTCATCTTATCTGTTTTAGGGCTACCCTTTGCCTATTTCTAGTGATCTGGCAGATATATTGTAAAAAAAGGACCAAAAAAAAGGAAAAAGTTTGTTGAGTGATTACAACACACCAGTCTGTTATTCATAGACAGGGCCTGAATACTTTAGAAAATGTATACAGCATAAAGAGATATAGCAATCTCATTTTGTGGTATTACAGCAGCTGCATTTAGTCTAAACTCTTGTTAGTGATTTAGTCCAAACTCTTGATGTCATATAAGTAGTTATATATGATAAATTATATTAATTTATCATATATATTTTTTAATTACCTTCATCCATTTTAGGTCTGGGTTTTGCACATATTCTTCTATTTGGATTCAATATAACTTTATTCAGAATTACAGTAATGTCCTCTAATATGATACATAATTCACACACAAGACTTGCATAGACACACACACACACACACACACACACACACACACACACGTAGGCCTTGTATTTGCAGGGCACGGTGCAGATAGTAGGCCATCCTTGTGCACCTTTTGGGAGACTATGCTCTCGCAAGGTGAGATACAGCTAGAGGAGAAGGCAGGCTCACGGTCAGCAGGGAGCGAATGGGCCGCCGGGAGAGGCTCTTAACTTCTGTCAGGCACAAATAACCACGCCATTTTTCACCTCCTGATTTTGAGCCCAGCAAGTCTCCCCAGTCATTTGAACTCTACACACATGCCATGATTCAATTTCGACTGTGGACACTTTGAGAGGCATGAGAGCAACAGATCTGAAAACAACACACCATGATGCAACTCTTTATCTCCTCCCATGAAGTGAAAAATAAAGTTTTAGCTGTAGTGACTGAATCTGTATGTACTTTGATTGTACTTTTCAGAGTGTCTTTTGTCTCCATGTTGAAGGACAATTTTCTTCCCATAGCACATTTAAATTGCCTGTTACATTATACATTATGCATTACAGTCTCAGGTCTCAGATTTTTGATGGAGATCTTTCAGAACTGCTAGGTGGTGCTGTTTGGTAGCACTGCTTGCCAGTAAGACATTTTAAGTTTTGTTTCTCTTTGTAATACCAATAATCGCTAATCTGTTGCCCAGTCTATAAATATTAACTTTATGACTATGTTCTATTTCAGTTTGATGCCAATAACGGGGGGAGGAGTGACATTAGACTTGAGAAATATTAGTCAACACAGACCTTTCTAAAATGGAGACCTCAATGTATGAGCGCATGTGTGACTGACTGTGTGCTGGTCCTCACAAGTTTACATGCATTTATTTTCTTAGCAATAGCTGTAATGTGCTGTTTTACAAAAATGTAAATGAGAAAAAAATACATATTTTTCCCATAAATAGTTAAGGAGCGTATGTATGTGTGCATATGTATGTGTGTTTGTGCTTGGGTGTGTGTGTGTGTGTGTGTGTATGTGTGTGTGTGTGTGTGTGTGTGTGTGTGTCTATGTCAGGTCTCTCTCTGCCATGCTTCACATCAGTCATTGCTTTGAACTGCCACAAACGTGTCACTCTATCTATCAGTTTGATGCCTCTGTCAGATCAGGATCTTACACACATTCGTTCCCCTCTGTATTCACTCTGCGTTCTCGGTATCATTCCAAACCTTCATTTTCTTTCCATGAATGAATAATATGCAGCTCGTACAGCAGCTTGTACGGCAGATAATAGATTTGTTTTTGCAATGATAAAATATAAAGAAAATCACCTCTATTTCTGCGTGTTACATGGTATTGTACAGACTAGTGCTAATATAATATACCTTGCATTTATCAGGACATTCATTCCAAATTAGCATGGAAAAAATGTCTATATACATGGAGACCCCCTAATAACCTTATGCATAATGGATTCAGATCATCCCAATTACCTGTCAAAGGTAAAGAGACAAATATTAAATTCAGGGCTCACAAGTGAGAAAGCAAAAGCCTCCAACTGAGATTCTCTCCCCTGGGGTTTGGTCTCTTTCCACCGAGTCTGTGTAGTTTGTTTCCTTTTTCTTATATTTACTATGAAACCATGAAATCTGAATAGCTGCAGATGTAGCCATAGTTTTTACAAAAGGTTTGATGGTACAACAAAGTTTTACTTTAATTATACTAAACCTTCATAAAGCGTTCAGCAGAACACCATCAAAAAATACATAAATTATCATTTTAAAATGATATAAGATGAGTTGTATTTATGACAACAAATAAGCACCCATAAGAATAAATCCATTTTGGTTTTTGGTAATTTGGTTCAATTGTAGTTCCATTGTAATTATTTGAAATGTATCTAACCAAAAGTGGCTAACTCTTTTCTGGAAATAGATTGAGTCCAATCCTAAACTAAAAGGCATTTTCAGTACAGAACCCCCAATCACACACATTAAGCCCCTTTACCTTTATTTTGTAAAGATGATTAAAGTGTGTGATTGGGGATCCTGTATTAAAAATGCTTTTTAGTTTAGGACTGGACTCAATCTATTTCCATAGCCACTTTTGGTTAAATAAATTTCAAATAATTCAACCACAATAGAAATTCCAAGTACAATAACTAGAATCGGATCATGTCTTTTTTGCATGATGTAACTGATGATCAAATATTCTGTTCAATAAATATATTTCTGTGCAGTTTTTATAACAATAATTGTCTTTATTATTGTCAACATTTTTTGTGATGCAGTATTTTCTTAAGCCTGAACAAAATGTCAGCAAATCCACATGAGAAAAGCGCAGATCAGTAGTATTGTGTAAGCTTTCGAGCTGTAAGCTTTAGCTGAAGAGTGTCCTGTCTGGGGGCCGGCACTGTCCTCTTCCTCTGCTCTTTTGATTTGAAATATTGTCTTACATAATGAGGGAGAAAAATAGAGCGACCGTGCACTCCTGCGCCGGTGTCAGCTTAATCAATCATTTTTAAACACAGGCAGGCGTGGAGCGCCTCCTGCCTCCCATCCGCCACATCCTTCCCCTGCTCCAGCGTAGCACAGCAGCAGCAATTCATCATCACTCCAAAAATTAAGGTGCCGTCATATCACACTCGTCCTTGCCTCTTCTCCGCTTTAAACTCAGAGGTTGGGGGACTGAGTGGCGGCCGCATGATCAGTCGTGTGAGGAAGGAGACTTTGAGTTTTCCCTGGATGGTCTCACTCTTTCTTTTGTTCATTTCCTTTCTTTGGCTGTTTGGTGCTCTTTCTCTCTGTCTCTCTCTCTCCTGTGCTCCAATTTCTCCCCTTCCATGTCATGCCACTGCACTTGAGAAAGAGAAAGAGATGACTGTTTGAGTCAAGGTGATTGGGTGGGAGTGCTGGAGGTCAGAGGGCCCGAGCACTATGGGAGAGGAGGGATAGAGTGCAGGAAGTGACAGAATAGGTCTCATCTCAGTGATGCGTGATACCCCCCCTAATTTTTTCCCCTGAACACTGACCTCCATCAAGCTTTTTACAATTGTACTGTAGACACTTGGGATTCTACGAGGTAAAGTTAGAGTGTACCTTTTCATTCTCATTTCAGTTGCTCAACCTGCGGGAAAAATGACTCTTTCTTTCATCATATGAGTTTGAGCACCACGGAGTATGTCAGCTTGATTGACTGGAAGGACCCTGCATAGGATGGTCAAGCCTACTGTTATCGAAAGAGATCCACACACTTTTCAACTTTTCAAATATGTCTAGACTCTCACGAGGGATTACATGTGAGGGCAGGTGAGAAGAAGCAATTATTTATTGAGGCATGTATTACGGAGTTCTCAATTTCACTGGTAGTTGGTTTGTTTGTTGAAACTGTTGGGTCACACCTGTTTGTGGGAGACACACAGTAAGCAGTGGTGGAGTATGTGGGTGTTTCACATACACATACACACACTGACATTTAAAGCCCATGTGTGGGTAGAACTCCCCAACATTATCCCAGTGTTCATTCTTGGCTTTTATACCGGAAACTGACTTACAAGGAATAAATTATTCCCATGTTCTGCAGTGGAACACACACGCCAGCACATATTCTCTTCCAGCCTTCATATTTTCATCAAGTCCCAAACATGTTTATTTCCCCCCAATTCAGGGTATCATAAGTCAAGTCAATCAATTTCATGTACCCATAGTGACTGACACAATTACTCATGCAGTGTATTAATTGCCTAGTTTTTTGTTGTTGTTTTTTTTTTTGAACATTTCCTCTGCTTTTAATTGCAAGCTACTCAGTGTCTCAGTGACGGATACTCAGAGGAACACGTTGAATGAGAGCACGAACAAATGCAAACTCGATTGTTCCCAGCCTCTTTTAAACCAATCATGCAAGTAAAACATTGTGTAAACAATTACCTTCAGTCACAATAGGTACGCTAGTGTTCGAGCTCATTAGGCCTGGTTGGTGCTCTGTACATGATAATGATGACTGTGAGACAGAGATGAAACTGAATATCAATATTGCTGAAAGAAAACACAGCGAGTGTGCATCTGTTTATGACATGATGGAAGTTAACCAAAGTTCCTAATTGTCATGGACACATTCAAAGTGCCATTCTGATTATTTATACTCATATTAACATATGTGTATGACAGGGCACCATGTACAAAGGTTACATAGACATTTTGCATACAATCTTAGGAAAAAATAGTTCCTGTAGGGTTATTTGAAAGGTTCTAGCTCTGTAAATGGGTTTTATTTGAAACCTTTTCTGAAAGGGAGACCGTCTGTTGTAGGGTTCTACATAGAACCTTTAAGCAGGGGCGGAGCGAGTATGTCATCGCAGGGGGTGGGGGGTGGCGGGTCGAGAACTTTCAAGTGGACCCTTATGTTTGATTTTTCAAAGTGCACAAATAGTAAAGCCACCAACCCAACTATTTTAACTAGCACCCAAAGTGACGATAGACACTCTCCTGCACTCTGATGGGAAAACCATGCCCCCATCGTTTACCAGGTGCCTTTACACATAGATTTTTAAAGTACCAGCAGCCGGCATCCCGCCATAGGGTCTATGCTTCTAACCCAGAGATAATCAATAAACGGTACTGCTTACGTTGTTAGTCAGTAACCCCCTTGAAGGGCCCTATCTTTCCATTTCATAGCGTTATGGGACTTTTTGGTGCCCAGGCCGGTTTGCCTCCTCACCTCCCCTCTACCGCTACCACCTTTAAGGGTTCCCCTAGTGGGACAAATAGAAGAACTTTTTAAGATGCTAGATTTAACTTTTTTTACCAAGAGCATATATTTTTTTCAAATATGTTTTTAGTTTTTTAGTTACATTGGTTATAGTGTTACAGCACTGCACTTACAGTACTGTGCTGTAACACTATAACCAATGTAACTAAAAAACTAAAAACATATTTGAAAAAAATATATACTCTTGG
>JAOUQW010000010.1:9410342-9426681 GCA_028565825.1 Olivaichthys viedmensis | reverse complement strand
CAGAAATACAGTGCAACCAATAAAAGGACCACTCTGAGAAATAACAGATGATGACAAACATGAGGATGGGCCTAACCTCATTTCACTGTAAATGTGTTTGTACTGTAATGAAGACTCATGGCACAGCAGTAATTATCCATAATCAAATGAATAAGGTTCCATAACATGAAAAGCTTCTGTCAGAAATCAAAAGCACAGATTATTTTTATTATGGTGAAAGAAAAATAAAGAGAGAGAGATAGAGAGAGAGAGAGAGAGAGAGAAGAGAGACAGACAGACAGACTGACAGAAAAAGAGAGAGAGAAAAGAGAGAGAGAAAAGAACTATAATGACTGTTATGATAATTGTATTGTTTTTTTAATGTCTACTTTAACACCTTGCTTATTGCTGTCTGTAATTAGAAAAGGACCAAAGTGAAACCCAAAACTGGGGCTGTAGTCTTTGTGAGAATGATACATGTAGGAGATATTTCGTGGAGTGAGGCACTAGCTGCTTCTATAGCATTTTGGACATCTCAAAATGAGATGACCATTAAGAGGATAGTGGTAGCTGTGAAACTGCTCTTTAGTCTGGCCAGCTGTCATGGCTGTACATGCTTTTTTTAGCATCGTAAGAGAATATTTTACACATACGCAAGTGCGAAAGCAATATAACAACATGGAATGTCTTGCTATCAGCAAAATATGACACATGGAAAACAAAATGCATCAGCAAAATATGACACATGCAAAACAAGATGCAGCGGGCACTCAATAATGGCGATATTACTGCACTGCACTTATCGCAATAAAAACAAATTATTTAATGCAGAATTTTTATTTATGACCAATTCTAGTTGTATATGTCTGATCAGTATTCACATCTTAATTGTAAAGTGTTTTTTTTCTGTATAGCCAAAATCCCCTCTGCTACTTAATTGTTATAGGCAAGTGTTAACTGAAATAAGTTGTCCCATATAAAAAGAAAGTGTGTGTCTGACAGGCTTGTTACGAAGAGGAAACAAAAAAATCTGTATACATTATCACATACGAACATCAAGACATTAAACCAGCTTAAAGGAATGAAATTAAGGAAGAATAGAATGTAACTAATAGGAAAAGTCAGAATTTAGAAAAAAATAACCAGAAACAAAAAATCTAATGGTTTGTTGATTACAACGTAGACTATGATGTTGCTGTCAGGCACCACATAACTTTTCATGAAAATCCACCATAACAGATGAGAGAGCAAATAGGGCCTGCTTTGTCCTTGCTTATCATAGTCATAAGAAAAATCAAAGCTGCAAATATTCTTAAAAGTACTGTAAGCAGTAAGAATATTTCTTGCTTGTTATTGTAGGCCTATCTGTTAAAAAGGAAACAAACAATAGTAGTCCTGTTTATGCTCAGTGTTTTATACTTATATTTTCTGAATGCAGTAATGTTATTTTAAACCTCATTTCCTTTCTTATATTTCCTACTTGATGAAAAACTTACTTGAGTACAGTTCAGTTACCAATTAGCATTGAAACCATTGTCATCTTGCAAGGCAATGCACAATGTGGAATTGTTTTCTCCCTGAAATAAACAGTATAAAAAGAAAAAGGTACCCTGTGTGTCAAACCTGATTTTTTTTATTATTGTGAAAGTAAGATAGTTGCATATTCCAGTATGAAAGAGAGACCTTGATGTCTTGCTGCAGTTTGAAGTTTGATGTTGGATTTTTATTTGGCTGGGGGCCATCATCAGTGTAAACACAGTGTCAACAAGCCTTGAAGAGAGGCAAACGCGAAAGCACAAAACTGAGCACCAAATTAGTTGATTTTCAGTTGTAGAATTGCAGATGCTGTGCTTTAGCTGGTGAAACTGGATTTAAAACTGCATTATTGTTGGATGATCATTGCTGTCATTACTTCTGTTTCAATAGAAAATAAAATACAAACAAGCACTCCATAATGCAATAGTCTTGGTTTGGCTGTTTACAGAAAGGTGAGAAATAAAAGTTTACACCTGCCCTGACTAGGAAATCTGAAAAATTAATTTTCATTAATAGAAAACTCAGGACAAACTCCCTATTTCAGTGTCGTAACAATCCACATGAACAACCATGTGGCAAAAAGCGTTATTAATATTTGACTTACAAGTAAGATGACAGTACTACTTAGTGTACCTTAAGCTTTAGTCCGGTTTGTGACTTTCCAGGCCTAAACTATATACAGATGAACCCTCTTTGCTAATTTATTGCTTGATTTCATGTAGTGAATTGTATCCCACATGCATTATAAATACACCACTATTAAAGTTATTTAACTGGATTTTATATTCGAAATATTTTACTTGTTTGGATTTTATTGCACTTAATTGTCATTTTTTTTTTTATATTAAGTTTAAGTTTAAGCCTTTCCTGCTTCTATTAGGCTACTGCCTATCTGTGTTACAGTCAGCAGGCATTGTCACTATTAGTATTGCATCCTGGTTATGAAGAATTTCTTTGTGCATGCCATTGCATTGGTAAGTGCCACTGCATTGCTTGTTTTCAGCACTGTGTTCAGGGCTGCTGCAGCTTATTTCCCTGAGGTGTGTTGCTGAAAGCCCTGGGGTTTATAGGACCATGCCAAAGTCCACGTGCGCTGCTTCAGAGGGGCGGGGCTTGGGGCGTTGCCGCGGATCACGTGCAGCAGGCGTGGTGTGTGTAATTAGCGGCGCGCAGAGGCTGAAGACGCCGGAAGAAAAGCACCTAAGGCGAGAATTGGCCGAGTCACACGGGCATGTGATAAAGTTTCGTCCATGGAAGGCTATGTTGAATACGATCGCACGCTGGAACAGGCAGTAGCTAGGAAAAGTTTCCTCAGCGCTGACAGGCAGTGAAGGTTTCGGTCAGCTGTGTGGTGTCGGTGTGAATTCAGACCAACTCAATCTACTGAGGGAACCCAAGCTGTGGCACACTTACAGCGCTCAGCTGCACAGATGAAAACTGGGAATGCATTTTTAGCAGTATCGTTTTTTTTTTTATGGGGGGGGGGAGTTTGATCAGTGTTGTCGAAACATCAAATACCCAAATTCGGAAAATTGTGTTAATGCGTGCCTTGTTGCAATTGCGAATTTAAAACTCAAATATGTAGGTTAGACCATACAGCATCCAAACAAAGTTGTTGTGGGTTTTTTTTTTTTTTAGTAATTATTAGCCACTTAAGGCAACAGAAGGCAGGCGCATAACATCTGGGGCATAACATCTGGGGCATAACATCTGGGCCCCCCTGGGCAGGGTAACGCTGGGGCCCCCCTCTCTACTCAGGGTCTCTGGAAACATCCTCACCTTCTCCATTTGACAGAGGCCCATAACACACATGCAACACGTAAACATGATTACCATTAATCCTAAAAAAAAAAAAAGAAAAGGAAATGATAAGATAGAGCATGTAAGGGACATATGCATCTCGAAACATCATCGTGACTTTATTTGAACGACACTATAGTCATTTTTGTTTTCTAAACATTAGCTGATGTTTGGGGAGGGAGGGATGAATGACTGCTTTGGCTCATCAATGCATTAAACATGAACTGAGAATGGGGTTTTAAATTAGAAAAGGGTGCTGAGAAGCCCCCCCCAAAACTGCCAGAATGAATCAAACAGTTTTGCACCTACGTTATATCGCATTATATTGCATCTCGGATTTGGCAAATATGTCGACATATATCTGTGGAAACCTAATATAAAGGGCATGAACGCGCTCGCGCTCAGTGCGAGAGGGCTCTTAAGAGCGCTCACATCCATTCATCGGCTATTGACAGCCTCTCCCTTCCCCAGTCCTGCCGGAGCTCTCTCTAGCGCTGCCAGTGGACAATCAGACCCACGCACCCTCCTGCCTCCACTCGCCTTTTATTAAAAACATTTCTTACTTCGGCTCTAAATTACCCAGCCACACGAAGCGTCTCAGCTCAAAAATCCCGTCGCGACGCCTCGTCATACTGCAAGCGGCAGAGATTTTTTTTTAATTTTTTTTTAGACTGACAAAAGAGCATTCTGAAATACAACATGGAGTCCCCTCCCGATCCAACGAGCGAGCCGGGTAAGAGCGCCTCCGAGGCGGCGAGCGCGGTCAGGGACAGCCCGCTGAACCTGGACGCTCTGCGCAAAGCCGAGCACCAAGCGCCGGTGCGCAGACACAGCTGCTCCAGCACCAACAGAGGTAAGTGCACTTCGGATGGCACCTATTCATTAGCGGCGGTGCACATGCTGCACACACACACAAAAAAAAAAAACAACTTCAAAGTGAATCCGTTCGCAGGATCAACTTCACGCGCGGAGCTGTGCGTGGAAATGGATCCTTTATTCGTGTTTCTTCACTGAATCCCCCCCCCAAAAAAAAAGAAAAGAAGCAGAGCGCCTAATCGGAAACTCTTTACTGCACATTCAGTCACATGTTTGTGCGCACTGGAATCGCCACGACGGACAATAGCCTACAGTGTTATTGTTTATGACAGCGCTGGCATCCAGAGATTAGGATCGCGCACGTTGTGTACGCATCAATGAATGAAATAAGGGCGCTGATGGATGTTATGGTCCCAAAAAAAAAAAAAACTAGATTGAGAGGTGAGACGTAAAATGCAGGCAAGTGATTTGCACGTTGATTATATATATTTTTTTCTTCTCTCATCGAACTTTCTAATAGCTAATAACACATTTTTTCTTTTGCGCGATTTCGCAGCCAGGTGACACGTCCCAGGTTACGCGTGCTACGGAGGCGGCGCGCGCGGATTTGACACATCTAGCTGTCAGTATGGCTCGCGTGTCCGTGCACGCGCGGACCCGGGCTCGCAGTCTGGAGCTGTCAGCGACCCACGGGGGAAGAAAAAAAAAAGCGGGCAGAGGTGTAGGACTGGACGCCGACGTGGTCTTTAATAATCGATATGAACGAGTAATGTCTGATTAGGAGCCGTCCGTGTTTTACAGTAGAGACAGTAAGGGCTGGTTTAGCCACGCCCCCCCGCCCGGCTGCCTCCATTCAGCCGAGCTGCTCCAAGTTCAGCGGAAAATCTAGCTCACGTTCACGCGATTTTTGATTGATTTATTTATTTATTTTTAAAACCAAGAGTCTAAAACGCGACGCACAAGCGTCCGCACAAAGTTTTTTAAGCCTACGCAAGTCGACGTGCGCGTTGTCCAGACACCCTTTTCCCTCACACGGTTCACGTTGGAAGGGTATATTTAGAGTATATTTATGAGAAAGGAGGAATGTAATCCGGTTATGTAACAAGTTTTATGCCGTAAACGCAGGAGCGCGAGCGCGCGCGCGCGAGGGGAACCGGTTCTGTACATGCTCGGCTCGGCTCGGCTCGGCTCCCCCCTCCCCACACACACACACACACACACGCGCGCGCGCGAGGGGAACCGGTTCTGTACATGCTCGGCTTTCTCCCCACACACACACGCGCACGCGCACGCGCAACTTTTCTAAGCACTAACTACGTAGAATCGACGTTAAACGTGTTTCTTACCAAGTTTAACCAAGTTTAACCAAGTTCCACGACAGCTAAAAGAGACCGCTGTCGCTTGCGCATTTCACTTTGTAGTTTTCTCAGCCCTGCCTGGTTATGTAACAGCGGACGGAGTCGGCTACATGACGGCATGTCCGCTTCGTTAGTTTGGCGCGAGCCAGGGTTTTTTTTTGGTTTTGTTTTTTTTCCTACTGAAGAAATGAGGCCATGCTTCACTCCTAACCCGCTGACCTACATTCACCCCGAGACTTTAGCGCTAAGGAAACTAAAGTGCATCTGGAAGGCAAAGACAGAGGGGGGGGGGAGAAAGGCCCACTCAGTTCTGTTATGTAACGTTGTGAATGGGCGAAGAAAGAGAGAAACAAAGTGCCACGGCTCCTGATCAGGGATGGTTTCAAATCCACTCTGGCTTTTTCTCGACTCCAGCAACAGCTCAGACGTGATCGGGCTCACGCACTGCTGTTTTTATGGCCGTTTATAGAATGAGAGATGAAGTTTGGGGGGTGATGTTCATGTATCACCGTCTCCAACCTACATGCACTTTATGTAAAAGTCAGCGTTCAGTAATTTGGTATCAGTGTGGGGTAACTGGCCTATGTGTTGCGGGCACCTTGGATGTTCTTGCATTTCCATGCATTAGGTGCTCGGTAGCCGTTCATTGCGACGATTTAACTTTTTAATATGTTATATGTCTATGTTGCATGTTATATCGTTACCTCGTTTAAGCAGATTTCTCACATTTGACCATTTTGACCTCATTACGGATTTTTTCTGTTGTGTTGTTGTTGCACACAGTCATATTAAACAAGTAATATATAAAAGAGGAAAGGTTAAGGTTATGGATAAGGGTAGGGTCACATTTTTTAGGTTTTTATGATCTTTTTCTTCTTAGAATTTGCAGGTATGTTACAGTTTGCATCATGACGAACAAAATCATTTCTAAGACCAGGATGCAAACAAATATTTGTTGCTCCTAAAAATGTGCATCAACGACATTATTGTTTTTTTTTTATTTTTTCTTATTTCTGTGGCCATATCGTACACTTTTAGTGTATTTTGTAACCATCATTTGTGTAGTAAGAGGTGGTTTAAAAGAGGTAGTGATTGGTAATACATAATTTATTTTTAAACATAAAAGGGAAGTAGAAGAAGTAAAATATTATAATAATATTTTATAGCTTATTATGTTATGGTTTTGATATGTTGTGTGAATTAGTATGCTACTGGGTAAAAAATTATTGTAGAGGAAAAAAATCCTTTCTGAAGATCTTGGATATTTAATTGTTATTCAGTTGTCTGTGTGTGTATGTGTGTTTATGTGTGTGTGAGTATGTATGTGTATATATATATATATATATATGGTATATAAAGGGAACTCATGGCACGCATACAAAAAAAAACAGTGTGGAGTAGCTTTTTTTTGTGACACACATGAAGCAGTCCCTAATTACAGTGCATGGTCCATACACCGTTCTTTAAGTTTATCTACCGAAACCGACAGAAAAAAACAAACAAACTACCGAGGAACAAATTTAATTTTTTCATTTCAGCACAGGAACCACACAGCCATTCACTAAATATTTATCCCAGCCTGCTGTTCACATTATTATTGTTATTATTATTATTATTATTATTAGCGTGTTTTCACAAGGCACTACTGAGCTCAGATTTTCCCATTATGTTGACTTTTATCTTGTACTCGCAAAATATATCTCAGAATTGGTGTTAGCACTCTGAGCAGAGAACACTGAACTTTTTTAAAACCAGGAATAGAGGCTTAATTTCTCTATTGGCTTTTGCAAGATATCTGATGGTGCAGAGAGGCAGCCTTATGGGTCTGCTGAAGTCATTAGTGAAGAGAAAAGGTACCATTATCGCAGTGCTGCATCCTTCAGCTCTGGAGGAAGACGTTTGGAAATAATCAATATTAATGGTGTGATTAATGGCAGGGAAAACTCAGACTTTGTGTGAGAGAGTTGTGGAGCTGTGACCGTAATGAAAGTCCTGTTACTTTTCTTCCAGGTTCAGATGTTATTAGCAAGTTGTATTCATTGGGACACTTCTTCTAAAAGCTGAGTAAGAAGCATGGGTAGAGTTGGTTGGCCTTAGATGAACGTGAATTTGCTACCTCCATCCAGAGCCTTTTACTCAGCCTTGAAGTTGTAGTGGTAATTGTGTTGCGGCACCATGTCTTTTTTTCAAGGTTAAGAAGGTTGCATACAGATTTTCAAGTGTAGCTGTTACTAGATAGTGCTGCACAATGGTTGCAATTAGCTTGGTTGATATTGCAGACAAAATTATTAGCTGCTAGAGATAAGAAATTGGGGTAGTTATTTTCTAATTTTTTAAAAATTATTTCCATGTTTATATCTGCCATTGTAGATGTTGGTACAATAATTTATTTTTATCTATTTAAATATAAATATGCATTATAATAAATCACATTATACTGTTTCAATAGGTTTGCTATGAATAATAAATATTGTTCTCTCTCCAGTGTGGCTCAGGCTAATTGGTGAAAAAAAAAAGAAATTTAATTTGCCACTGTAGATGTGTCTGTTTATCTGGTATACGGACAAATTTACTGACCCTCGCAATGTTTTCTACCAATTTATCTACCAATACAGGTGAGATCCCAGTAGTACATGAATGGACATTTGTGACAAATGATACCGATGTTCACAGTGCGCTCTGTAGGATCACCTGAGATCTGTTAATTCCTGTTCTTTATCAGAATACTCACCAGAAACAGATGAAATTGATCAGCATGCTCAACAGTCCAAAAGTTTTTTTTATTCATTAAAGTACTCATTTGCCTATAGCACTGTTTATAATTAGGGAAGCTTAATTTTGAGTCATCGACGATATTACATTCTTTTGACATACATAAATTGCAAACTTTCACAATTACCTAATTGATTGTGTGATAACTGCAGTCCCTTTAACAACCATGCATCTTTCTCAGATGACTCTGTGCATGAAGAATGGTTGTTTTGTTTTACCAACAGTCAGATGGTTAATGCTCTCCTGCATGCGTGTTGAGACACCTGTACACTGCTACTGGACTGATGGACTTTGTATGGATGCCATTCTAGCTTGGTAGTACAGTCAGGCAGCATGGGTAGAGACTAAGTGTTGGGAAGTGGAGACTAAATTAGGTTGAAAGCAAAAAATATATCCAATGTTCAAAAAAAGTTTAGAGGCTAAATGCATGGCGACATGTGTTTGTTTGGTTTCTTGGCAATGGGAAAACGAGGGAGGCTTTTATATTCTCAAGGACCCCCAGTGGGAAGGCTTTGCTCTGCACTGTTAAATGCTTTTATCAGATATGCCTATTGGGGGTAACATATCCACTTTTAGGTCCTTAAGGCACAACAAGAGGACTTGCAATCAGTCAGCCAGGTGCATATGAAGTCTCTCTGGCTTGAGAAAAGCTTGTTCTTGTACATATCCACATTGTGGGGAGTGTTGACTTATTTTACTTGTAAGTGACAGCACTGTGGAGTCTGCCATCTGTGAAGGACTAGCATATAATTACTTATTGGTTGGCATGTCAGACAACAATATTCTGCTTCCTCTTTCTCAGTGTTACTGTACCATGTTGAAATCTGTCACCTGGTGGTGTGCTGACTGACTCTCCCCAGCAGGGGAGATGGAAAGCAAAGCTGTGCCCTCTGATATGAACCCTGTAATCAGCCCAATAAATGTTATTCTGAAACACTCGCGCTTTACTAGAAACTTCAATAGCAGAACAAAACTTCCACATTTTAAGAATCAGTGCTATGCTTCATCCTGGCCAAATACCACCATGTAGCTATGTACACATAAAAACAACAGACACCTCTTAAAATAGTAGGTTGGCTAGAGAGGTTGTTTTTGTTGGCCGGTCAGAGATGTTGGGCAGAAAGTAGCCCATCTCTTGTGGCTTCCAGTGTCTGGCTGCTTAAAGTGGACTCTCACCACCACAGCCAGTACTGTTTCACTCGCATCGCTCTGGGCAGGAGTGTGTATCGCGTGTTGACCCAGTGTTGACAGAAAACGGATGGGGCGTAAGGTGGCTGAGCCTCTAAAACAAAGTTTCTGCAAAAATCTGTAATGACGCTCACACTGGTTTATCTGATAGCCCTGTTTCGAAAAGTCTGTGACATTCTCAAATACCAAGGATAAGGTTTTTCCTAAGAGGCTCCAGGCTGTACTCTTGGTGCTGATCTAGGAGCAGCTCCTCTGATCCAGGTCCTAATCTTAAGCATTACTAGAAAAACCACAAACCTGGTGTCGGATCAGAGTTTAAAGGAAAGTTGAGTCAGTGCTGCTCAAAATTGAGCCCATTTACTGGAACCCAGACCCATGGAGAGAATCACTGCACAGGGATGACCAAACATATGGCCCCGTGACATAATGACATAAAGATCCCTGATCTTCGGTGTTGCACTTTGCTGTGTATAGAGTGCATGCCTAAAGGTCATTAAAGCATCCTTTGTAAAAAATACTTAAGTCAGAGGATTTCTTCTGAAGAGGATTCTGATTTTGTGTTATTAACCCGAACATGACTAGTATGCTTGCAGTTTTTTTTTAGATAAACGCAAACAACTTCATGTATGTCTGGGACGGTCAATGTGCCTATGCATGTCAGAAAGCTTCCTAGGCACTTTAGCATGAAATCATTATTAGCGCACCATTCAAAGTCCACTTGTGTCTGTACAGTCACCTGTTACGCAAACTTGAAACCTTTGTGCTGCAGATAGCCTACAGTATATCCATGAGATACCATGACACACATTCAATTTCCATGCAAGCATTTCTGCAGTGCATAGGCTTTTAAACAAGAAGTAATTAATTGTCTGTTTATTGTTTTCATGGACAAATATGTTTTATCATATTTAATGCCTTGCTGCATATAAACACATTGCAATACGTGCCCATTCTAAATATTTTCCTTCCTGGCTTATGCATTTGCACTATGTTGACTTAGGCTCGTCCTCGGACCATGATTGATTTTCTAAAAGTTCATACCTCAAAATCATCAGGTTCATTCTGTGCATTTAGAGTTTACAGTGAATCCCATGCCATATGCAACTTGCATTACAAGTTATTGGCAAGGAATTTTCCTGTATTTATGTTTTAGTACTGCTCTTTCACACAGCCAAAATGCTTTCATACCTATCGTCACATGTTTTTCCCTGTGTTTCTGGTTTAGTACCTAAATTTCTCACAAGATATAATCCTAGAAGAAAGTTTGGGATTTAGAAATTAGTTGTGTGCAGCAAGGATATATATCATGCAGGAAAGTAGGTCTAGAGAAGTAGTCTCAGTGTTTGTTCTTTGCCAACTGTGAGTGTCAAAACAGGATCAAAAATTTCTCAAATGACTCCAACTTTACCCTAATTAAGCTACAATTTTAAAGTTTAGCGGATGTTAGAAACATGTCCTATATTTCCTATATTATTTATCAAAATATGATTAATGTTATGGTGTCCAGATTAGGCAAAGTTTAGCATCTTTGAACTAAATTTGAAAGTTGTGCCCCGTTGGGACGACTTATTTTGGAGTGCAACCCACCAGTGGCACAACCGGGGCTGGCAAACAGGCCCTCTGTTAGAGACGGGGACCAGATTTTGATGTCAGATCTCTAGTGACTGGGCACCACTCAGATCTATGTCCCATTTACAGAAGTTCATATCTGAGTTAGATGGCTTAAATAGGAATAAATGAATGTAGTCCACATGCATTATGGGAGTGCTTTAAAGGCATCTAAATTTACTGTTGTGCGCACGCTGTGACCCAGCTATGCCTGTGGCGTAATTGAAGGCATGGCACTGAAGAGCCTCATGAGAGAAGGAAGGTGGTGAGTTGATCACTCAGTGGAATTTTCAGGACCCAGGCACTGAATTCATGCAGGTGGGGAAAGGTAAAGTGATGGAGCAACAGCATGATGCTGAATTAAACACAATGTTCCTTTTTACTCGAAAGCCTGAGCCTATAGTTCATGTAGTAAGCTGAAGTGCGAAGGCACCAAAATCAAATTCCTCCGGCAATAGATTAGCTTTGGGTGTGCATTTAAAGCAGCTTTGGAGAGGAGTGAAATCTGATCGCTTCATTTGTGGGAGGTGTCCAACAAGGGACACACGACACACACCGAAGCTAGTATTACTTGCTTACATTTTCCCAGTGCTGTGTTGTGTGCGCATATGTTTTATTTTAAAACAGCGAGTGGTAATGGCGTAAAATTTGTGGTATTTGAACAGCGCTCCCCCGGAGTCCCTTAAACACTGTTATTCTCCTCAGTGACTTGAGAATGAATAGTTTTGGCAGAGGCAGAGCTGTTCACCCGGCACTTCTGATGAATGTGTGGTCAGAAAATGAAAAGCTAAGTGGAAAGTGTCAACGCCACTTGCTGGTTTAATACACCATGTGGGTGTGGTGGTAGTACTGCCAGCTGGGTTGACCTGAGCTCAGTTGTGTATTGTTTTTTTGGCTGGTTAAAGCCAAGATTTTGGTATGAGAAATTGGTCTTAGAATAGCGTTAAAGCAATTCTACACAGAGTATCCATGTGGGCTGCAGAGTCTGTCTGAAAGTTGTTTGTTTTCATTGGCCAGAGGTTGTATAATGTTGTCTGCTTTTCATCTTAACACGTAAAATGTTCCTTTACAAGGTGTGTTCACCCTACTCATAAAAGCAAGTATGGAAACGCAGAAGGGACATGAGAATCTAGGCCATTTCCTGGACTTGACTTGATGTTTTCTTTGTCCCTTAGGCCTGGTTGTGTTTCTTGTTGTGTGTGTGCGTGTTGCTCTTTCTGTATGGAGATATCATCTCAGTCATGCTGCCTGGTTTATAATTCATGTATATACTCTTTGTCTGTCACAAGTTTATGCTTGCATGATTGGATTACCGTTTTAGCAAAAACAGCAAAGAAACAGACCTTATGTATCTAATTTAATTCTCGAGCATCTTGGAAACAGATGCATTCCATGCATATAATTTCCATTTATTTAGCCACGTAAGTAATAAAATGATTTGACCTTTGTAAACACGTGTTTTGGTGACTAGATTAAGTAGGTGCTTGACTCACCTCTAATTAAATAAATTTCAGTCCCCTGTTCAAATAAACGTTTAGTTGATCACAAAGATTTGTGATTGAAATTGGTTTCTCTTTTTTTTATTTTTTTTATTAAATAACAAGATTGGTAATGTATTTTATTTAACTAATAAGCAAGATAATTGTGTCCCTTTAGTTGTAGTACACCAGACTCTTAATGAGTCTCACACCGAGGCATGTGGTGTTCCCCCAACACCCTTGGTGACTTTGGACTGCAGATTACAATCAGCTGCAATTTTCACTAATTGACTAAACTCTTTAGAGCTTAAATACATATTTTCCCTACCATGAAATAACCAAATTACTTATTAATATCGGCTGCCCGTCCTCTCGCATTTTCACCAATTACAATGGCCTAGTGGACCACAGTGGGTAAACAATACCCATAAGTATTAATCATGTTGAATCACACTGGATGGGAATCCATTAATTCATTTTTATTTAAATATCTTGTGGTGTGCTTGTGTTTTGTTCTAGGACTTTGTATCCTTGATGACCTTCAGTGTAATTCCATGAGGCACTGAAAAGGAGTTTTCAATTGAATATTACTGTTACATTGACATTGTCCCTGTTGCACATGCTGTATGAGGATACAGATTAATTGAACAGATTAATTGAATTTATTTCAATTAGTTGAGAGAACATTTTCATTTTTTATGGATGGACATGGATTGTGTTGTTTCTACGATATCCTTACCATTATAGTTTCGCTTTTATTGAACTTTTATTGGAATAAACAAGATAAAGTGCTCAATGCAATTTTAAATCCATGTAAGCTGCTGTGATTAAACAAATATTTTTGTCACGCTGCGTATGTGACTGCCACCATTATTCAATGTTGGTAATCAAGGATAAGGCCATGTGTAAACAATTATGGGCCTGGGCTCTCCGATCCAAAAGCTTGTCCTACCCTGTCAGATGCATTCCATTTTTTATGTGATATTGCTTACATTCTGGAGCCTGTAGCTCTAGAAAGCCTAGAGCTACAGGCTCCAGAATGTCAGAATCTGATTAGTTGGCGTTAGCTAGTGTAGCCAGTAAGAAAATAATCTTTGTCATTTCATTGGCTGCCCCATCTCATTCCTGATCTCATGCTGGCGGATTGAAAACAATGGTTAAAAAAGAAAGAAAGAGAGATATCATACAAACTTACAAGATGGTAGTAATGCTAGAGGTTCGGGCCTAATGAGAAAAAGCAAAGCCGTAATGTCCTAATACAAGAAGCCACCTGACGCCCTGGTAATGCCACTTGTTAATGGCTAAAGGCAAGTTAATGCATCAGGCCCTTTTATAGTGCTACAACCAAGCTGATTAACCAGCACCTCTTTCATAAGATCTTACTAACTGAAACTGCAATTTCTATTTTGTCTAATGGGCAGTTAATGGCTGCATGTCAGTGTTGTATAATGATCTGTGAGAATATAATTACAGAGTGTGACCTACATCTCTTGTCCACATCTTGAGGAAAAAGTTTATCCGCCTGGTCTATCACTGTTTTACCACTATATTTAATAAAAGCAGTAGTCGCTGAGACACAATAATTAGCCCTATGTCAGGTTAGTAAAAATTGCATATGAGACACTAAAAATGACGAAATAGGAAGATTAAGGTTATTATTTGTGGGTCTGTGTTTACTGAAACTTTCTTGCAATGTGGTGTGTGAAATAAGAAGTAAGACTTTATATATTGACAAAAAGTCCTAACGCTTCAGAAAATCCATTTGACTTCTAAAATATTGCAACTGTCAGCTTATGGGTTATTTGAGATCATTAGATTTTGATCCATACAAGTTGAAATGAAATTTGAATAAGCCTGATAAAAATCACCTCAGGGGCACCAGTGAATTTGTCTAACAAATGATCCTCTATGCCTCAGTGCTTGTTAATGAAGCTTATGAATTTTATTATGCAAACCTGTAGTTTCCTTAACCCTATATTATTGTGTCATTTCAGATCTGTTTTACAAATGAACCTGAATTTGGTAAAGAAATTTCAGCTATTCTTTGTGGCACAAGGCCAAGTACTGTGATTTGTACCGCACACTTGGGTAGCGTAATGGCCCTCCGCTGAGAAGTGGAGGGAATAAGTGGAAGTAGCCTGACTTTTTCAATTCATACGGTTAAAATTCAACCTCTAGTCCACTGGAGCACTTAAGAGAAGGGGGAGCTCTGAAATTATGATGTGCCAGGCCATTTATTGGGCACATCTGTCATTCATATCAATGGGAGTACATTTGCAGTGTGCGGCTCTTGAACTTCGTCCCACATGACATTGATTGACCAGTATGTTCTGTAGGTGGCAGTTTGTCCAAAATGTGCGCTCCTTTAAAACACACACCAAAGTAAATGACAGTCCTACTATTGTGGCTTTCGCTCTTACCTGCATGCCACCGTATCTTCACCGTATCTTCTCAATGAGCCACTTCATCTCTGTCAAGGCCAGGTGGAAATTTGCTGCACAGTTCTAATTGGACAAAGTGCCTTTCAAACTCCCAGCTATCACTCACAGATCAGAATAATAGGGCCAGTTCGGTCCCAACATAGTCTCAGTCTCTCTCTCTCTCTCTCTCTCTCTCTCTCTCTCTCTCTCTCTTTGCCTCCTAGTGGTCTAAGGCCTAATTATCAGCACTGTATGCCTGTGTTCTCTATGCTTTTTCATTCTGTGGTGTGAAAAGAAAGCAAATAAAAGGGACACCTTTTTGAGCAAAATACTCAACTGCAGTGCATTCAAGGAAAGACACATTTATGCTATTTACTGAATTGAATGTTATTTTTCATTTTATGGAAATGAAAAGGTGTTTTGCTCACCTGTGACAGTGAATTAGTTCTGTAACAGTAGTACATAAAGCTTATTTTAATATTTGCATCTCTGGTTCGTGAAGACATACATGAGTCATAAATGTCTAATATTTACAAGACACATGCTAGTCATTTTTAACCAATTTTCACCACTTGGTACATAGTCAAATATACTGTACAGAGGAAATGATTTCGTAGACAATTGCAATCAAATGAGCTTGGCTTGCATGTAGCCTAGATATGTACACAAAATTATGCACCTAACTTGCAGAGATATCTGAATAAAGACTGACATGAAAAAGTGGAAATGTCAAACGGCTCAGTTTCCTAACAGCTCCAGCTATGCTTACAGCTCTTGCTAATCGAATAAGCCTGTCACATTTATGCTGGGTTTCAGTTACACGTTTTACAAGTTTAAACCACAGAATCAGCTTGGTGTGAAATCCACACTGCACATAATAAATAAGTGACAAATATGCACAGTTGGATGTAAAAGTCAGCAGGCAGACTACAAAGCCAAAAGTATGCACTTCAACATAGCTGGTTGCGACCATGAGGGAGAGTGTGGACAGGATTATACTGATAGTGCGGTTCGAGTCGAACAGATAAAAACTGATAGATGCCCCACAGGCATTGGACCAAGCATACAGCCCTGCTGCTTTAGGTGAATGCTTCTCCCACTCAATGCAAATGAAGGGGCACATTAAACGATTATTCCCAGGAAGATTGGGCCAACATGGCCTTAAGCACTGCACATCTCCTGATTCGGGCATCAGCTGTAACTGAGAAAAAAACTCCACAGTCAAGCAGTGTCATTTGTATATTACAGCGATTACAGCTTCAATGCGTCTTGGGAAAGAAGCTACGAGCTTCGTACACTTGTTTCTTGACATTTTTGCCCATTCCTCTTGGCATATCCTTGCAAGCTCCGTCAGGTTGGATGGGGAACGTCGGTACACAGCCAT
>JAOUQW010000010.1:9393532-9404413 GCA_028565825.1 Olivaichthys viedmensis | reverse complement strand
TTAAGATATAATAGGAGCTACATATGCATAAGTTCTTTAAAATGATCTGAGTGCAAAATTATTATCAGTGCCCCCAAGCTCCTGCTCATGTCCTGGGGACTACAAACCCCTCATCCTTATTGCCTCTCTCATTTTTTCCATTGCAAAAGTAGGGCGAAGGTTATTAGGGTGAATTTGATATAACAGCCCATCTGATGCAATGGAGCGCCCTGTCAGACGCAAACAATAGATAAAGTTGGAAATATAATGGGAGGTAAGGAACGTTGCGGTATTCCCAGAGAATGCTCCCTAAAGAGTAAGGAACATTTGTCTGCATATATTTGCAAAGAACCCTAGCCGGGAGAGAATGAAGGTCGCAATGAAATAAATCTATTTCCATATTGAAAGAAGTTAACTTTAACTCCTCGTTCAGGAAGTAGCAGCGGCTCACCTATTGTTCTTGTAGGACGTAGTATGGTTCTGATGAGTGGCCTGAGCTTCCAGCCTGTTACTCAGAGACAAACTTGTCCTTAGTCCCAGTATTTAGTGTAGATGCTGATTTAGGTTCCACCACACGAGGCTCATTGAATAACATTGCAGTTTTAAGGCCAAACATGAAGAATGTAAAGAAGTAACAGATGTTAATGGTTGCGTAATAGCAGAAAGAGGTTGTGAGATCTCTAATGTCGGACAGCAGTGTGATCAAAAGGTTTTAATTTAAGCTGACCCTGTCTAAATCGAGCAGGCTGTGTGTGTGGGTGTTTAGATTTTTTGTGTGCGTGTTGTTGCTGAATGAATACAGGTGCACAGTGGCATAGTTGAAATGACCCAAGTGACCCAAAAACGTTAAACAGGTAAATGTGATCACAACTCCTTGATATTACTCAGGATAAACACTTCTATATTACACAGTGCACATATTAAATCGGTTAATCCTCTTTGTTCACTACTTAGCAGTGGATGTCCCATTCACATTTCAACATTTATTTAAAAATACCCAATATGTCTTATCTCAATATAAACAATATTTATGCAAAACCTTTTATATGCTTTTATATACTTTGAAAAATATAATATTATCATTTTCATCAATTATTAAAAACCAAAGTGTTGATTGTACTGTTGACTGTTTAAAAAAAAAAAAAAAAAAAAATGCATAAGCCAATGTAAAAGTCCAATTATGATTATGCTGAATGCATCAATGCAGAGTTGCAATTTAACTAAGAATCGATTATTTTTTTCATCCCTAACGAAGACCAGTCATTTGTAGCACTTTGTAATATAAATCTGTAGCACTCTGTAATATAAATCTGTAAGTATAAACACATTTTTTATTTTTTATTTTTTTATTAATTTTTTTAAATATCACTGTTTATGTTCATTAGAAAGTAGAAATTGAGCCAAGCACATAATGATTCATGCTGGATGAAATATTTTTAATATTTTCCCACTTTTAATAAAAATTGAAAATGAATAAATTTTGACCCAAACACAATGGTGAATAATTAGTTTTTTGTAAATAAAAGACCATGTGCTTATTAGTTATTGTACAGCAACCCACTGTTTCTGAATTAAGTCAAATTTAAAATATGTTGTCTTTTAAGTGGTTGTTTAAGCAGATACTCTGTCACATATTTAACCTAACCACATATTTTTTGTACCACACATATATAACATATATAACCACACATATATAACAACCATTAAGTACAAAAATTCCAATACCAATAGTTTCATACATGTGTCTCCACACATTGGTAAAATACACAGATCTCAGCCACTTTGTCTGAGCTGTTCACATCCCAAATTAAATTGATGTGATGTAAGTAATTTTAACTGGACGCTCTTTCCATTAATGGAACAAATGAGAGGGGATTTGGAATTGCCAAATTTGCCTCTTCGCCTGCTTTTATTTGAGTGGCTGTCGCTGGCCGGGCCATTTGGGGAGCTGCGTCAGTGGGTGAAACTCAGCGGAGCTCTGCGCTCGCACTGGCTTCATTAAAAGCATTTACGGAATAGGTCAGTTTTGTCCGCTCGGCTGGTCTGAGCGCAATGTGCCGGATCCTAAGCAACGTCTTCATCTGGTCAGGGTCTGAGGTTCTGCTTAACCAGTGAGGCAGGAAACAAAAGATGTCATTTTTGTATGCAGGCATGTCTGATTATACATTGTAATGAATCAAATGAATTTTCTGTCTTTGTGGTCTATGTGTATGCGTGTTCATGTGCTGTGTGTTGTCACTTGCTTATACCTTTTACATGGCATACATTTGCTGGATGCTGTGACTTTCAATACATTGTATATATTTATTACGTTCCCTTGTTATATTATCACATATTCCCTACTTAGTCATAATAATTATTAATAGTAATTAATCATAAGTATTAGATTATCATCTCATTTATTGGAGAGGATTTGGTGTACACAGGACTCCATATGGGACATGGTTCTACTGTCCAGAGAGATAGTTGACAAACACTAACTGTAAACGTGAAATTAATTTTTCAGGGCACTTTGGCCACCTGTCTGCTGAGACAGAGAACAGGGCTTGCCATTTGGCCACCGAGCGAGTGTGCCAATGGAGACCAGGTGGGCAAAAATATTGCCCCATATGTCACCCGATTTGGGTATCAGTTATATGCTTACGATGCACACAAACTTATCAGTGCTTTTTCCCCACACAACATAACGTCTGCAGTATCCGCACTAACGTGTCACTTGTGCAGCCTGCATGGCTGTCTCGTCATGTCTGACCGCTTGAGTAAGTGCAGTGGCAGAATCCTTGAGCTGGGCATTTTAGAATCGCGAAAGCATTTGGCTTCAGTTCTAGCAGTTCTGAGTATGTTAACAGACGGCACAAACACCTGGACAAGAGAAAAAGAGAGCAGGAGAGAGAAAGAAAGTGAGAACGACTGAGGGAAAAGGGAGGGTTGTGCAGAGCGGCGCATATTGAAGCGGTCTTGGAGAGAATGATTTCACTCAAGCGTCTCTTTGAATTAAGCTGAGAGAGAACAGCTCTTTGCAGTCATTTGTCTTCCTTAATCATACAGTACGGTGCGTTTTTCTGAGGCGACCCATGATGCGCGTTTACGTGCACATCTGTGCAGCGGGAGCTGAACGAAACATGTCCATCGCTCACGATTACGAGCAATGAACCAGAGGCAGTCTGTGTGCGTATGGCTGTATGTACGGTAGCAGAAGGCTGTTTGTGAGAAAGAAGATGGTTTAAGGACTGATAGTGATGGAGAAGTGGGATGGAAGGATAAGAGGGGGGCTCTAACTCACTACGGATGTGGGGAGGAAGTTGCCCCATGCTTGTCAGAGTTTTTAGCAAGTTGAAAATTGATGGGGCCCACAGGCAACATGGCTAATTTTAGTTGAAATCACCTAAGTGGTTTGGCTAATTTATCCCTTCTCCTCGCCCTTACCCCCTGGACACCCCACTCCCTCCCATCATGCCGCCCCTACTTTTCTCATCTTCCTTCTTCACTTCTCTCATCTCCTCTCGTGTTCCTTCTTCTCTTTTCTTTCGTTTTCATTCCCCTTCCTTTTCCAGTCCTTTCTTCTCCTCGCCCTTCTTAACTGTCCATAGTTAGGGACTAAGAGGTAACAGAAGAAACAAAAATGTGTTACTCCCAGCTGACTATGAGAACTCTAGATATTTTGAACCATCTTATAACCCTCATCTTATATTTTTAGAAGCCCAACGCCACACATAGTACATATTGGCATGCAACTGTGTTCTATGTTCCTCTCTGTTTAGGTCAAAAGGAATAATGAGTTACTCTAACAAGCAGTGCTCAGGTTTGTCTAATTGCATCTGACATTGTGTACGGCCAGACTCATTTAAGCACTACAATAAAGGCGTTGGGGAAACTGCAGAGCAGTTGCCTATGAAATGGAAAGAAAGCAATGGAGTGCAGAGATAAAGGGAAGGTCAGGTGATGGAAGAATAGACAAGAGTGAGCCATGACCTCTATATGCTCTGTGAGAAAAGCTTATTTCCGCTCTCACACACTTCACTTCAGAGCCAATATGTATAAAGTGGCAAAATATTCTTAGAAATCAGGAAAATTTACTCCTTTGTAAATAAGCTTTAAAAAATAATTTGCAGAGAATTTAAGAGGGCTTCAGAAGTGTCTCAAACTGCTAAGACTAGTGAAGGATGGCAGCACTGAGACAAAAAATGTGCACAACACATCGTACACTGTCAGACAGATGTACTGGAATTGTTTGATGATACCAAACTCTTTAAGAGGTACCATGTCAATCTGAAGGGATCCTTTTTATCAGAGATTTAATTAGAGATAAAATATCACCAGCAACATGTGGCAGCAAAATAGTACAATAGCGGCTAAGATAATGGTGGTCAAGACTTCACACTTCCAGGCAATGGGGAAAATATAAAAAGGACACAATGTAAAGTTATCTGAATGTATTGTAAATAATAATAAATAAATATTTCATTTATGGAGTGTTTTCATTCTTAACCTACCACTCATAAACCACATACCTTAACCTAGATTTTCCTTAGCTCCTACATTTTCAGGAACCTTGGTTCCCGGGCCGTCTCTTTTCCCTGTGATGGGGCTGCTGGAGTGACCTATAAACAATTTCAGCCACTTCCCTCAGAGGATTAACAGAAGGTCCTCCACTTGTGGTGAAACCAATATAGAGGTGAACTTTATGGATTGATGTTAATAATTTGTTATGAGCAAACATATTAATATTTAATTGCCTGTGACTACCTATGTTTTTTTTTTGTTTTTTTTTCCCCTCAATATTTTGATAGATTGTTGCACCACCTTTTTTACACTCTTTAATAGTGCACAAATTAGCATTTTTCTTATCCTGAACAGGGTCCAAATAGACACCTTATTATTAGTCCGTGGGTGCAGTTAGGCTTCGGTTTAGACTTTTCAGACACATTCTTAGAACAGTTAGATGTTTTAAATTTTTTAACCCGCCTAAATTAAATCCTACATTAAATTGATAGCAGCTAGACTTTATGCGTAGGTGTGGCATTCAACCCATTAGACACTGGTTGTTATGTGTGGCCTATTTAATTTTTAAGACCTCACACAAATGTATTCACCTTAGGCAACACATATCTAGATTTACTTTAGATTACTGGGTTAATATTATAGGTATTCTAAATGAACATGGGTTGATCAATGACTTTAAAGTCAATAAAGTTATGTTTTTTAAGCGACAGGTTTGATTTTGCTTGGTCAAGTTCCATTTGCTTGTACTATGGAAATGGTGGTGTCAAAAAAAAAATTATCATGCAATGCAGTGGTCCTGCTTCATGTTTAAGCCTTGATCTTTGATTACTGCCCACTGTTCTGAGAGGTTTTATGACACTCCCATTTCTTACCATCAGCTTTACCTTTTCGGGCTTAAAGCTGCTGTAAGCGATTTTTTGGGAACACTTTAGCTAAACTGTCTTTACATCCTGATAGCTATCACTAAAAAATGTTCTGAGACAAGCAAGATAATGTCTCTGTGACTGGCCTGGGCTCTGTAATCAGCAACTAAACATTTAAACACAGAAGCGGTTCTTCCTGTTAATTCTTCTTCTTCTGAATACGTGCTCAAAGACCAGTTCAGCGGTTTCAAACGAGGTGGGTAGCTTCGATAGCAGGAGTAGCCTGCAGGCTATAGAGGGAGCAGTCAACGATGACCAGGATGGTCGTGTGACCTCGGGACGGCGGCAGGTCATTGATGAAGTCCATGGCGATGTGGGACCAGGGTCGTTGGGGCAATGGTTCCAGAAGGCCTGCTGGTAGTTGTCGATCCGACTTGGATCGAGCACAAACGGAACAAGCAGCCACATACTCCATGATGTCCCTTCGGAGTGTCAGCCACCAGAAGGTGTTGCTCACCAGCCCTTGCGTTCTGCCGACACTGGGGTGCCCGGAGGCTACTGATGTGTGGACCCATTGGATCACCTGGTTTCTGAGGGAAGATGGGCCATAGACCTTCTCAGGTGGGCAGGTGGATGGGCTAGGCTCAGAAACACTGGCTCTGCGGATGTCCTCCATGATTTCCCAACAAACCGGGGCAAGGATGCGGGCGTGACAGAGGATGGGCTCAGGGACTTATGATTCTACCTCCCCCTCATGTAGCCGGGACAGGGCGTCCACCTTGGTGTTCTTAGACCCTGGTCAGTACGTTAGGCTGAAATTGAAACTGGTGAATAACAATGCCCATCGGGCTTGCCGTTGGTTCAGCCTCTTGGCCACCTTGACATGCTCTAAGTTTCTGTGATCGGTGAGGACCAGAAAGAGGTGTTTGGCGCCTTCCAACCAGTGCCTCCATTCCTCAAATGCCAATTTGATTGCTAGGAGTTCCCTGTTGCCACCGTCGTAATTTCTTTCGGTCGGTGTGAGCTTATGGGAGTAGAAGACACATGGATGTAGTCGTGGTGGGGAGCCTACGTGTTGGGACAGTATTGCCCCTGCCCCGGTCTCGGAGGCATCTACCTCCAATATGAAAGGCACTTCCGGGTCGGGATGATGCAAGAGGGGTGCAGTGCTGAAGCGTTGCTTGAGCGCTTCGAACGCTCTGATGGCCTCTTGGGATTCCCCTTGAGGAGTTGAGTGAGGGGCACTGCCACCGAACTGAAACCACGTATGAACCAGCAGTAGAAATTGGCAAACCCTAGAAACCTCTGCACCTCCTTGATGTTGTGGGGTTGGGGCCATTGCATCACTGCCCGCACCATGGCCTTATCCATGGCTATGCCATGGGGAGAAATCTCGTAGCCTAGGAAAGAGATCGACGTCCGGTGGAATTCACATTTCTCTGACGACAAAGAGACAGTTCTCCAATAGCCGCTTCAGCACCGACTGGACGTAGTGCACATGTTCCTCCATAGTGGTGGAATAGATCAGAACGCCGTCGATATAGGTGCCTGAAACACGGAGGGCGCATTAGCAAGTCCATACAGCATCACTGATTATTTGTAGTACCCCCTAGTGGTCAGGAAAATGGTCTGCCACTCATCTCCAGCTCTGATACAGATAAGGTTATATGCGCTGCGTAGGTCAAGTTTAGTGAACACCCTGGAAACAGATCTTCACCATGATGGCATTGAGGCCCCTGTAGTCTATGGATGGCCGAAGTCCCCCTCCCTTCTTCTTCACGAAGAAAAAACTAGCTGCCGCTGGCGAGGTGGAAGGTCGTATGAACCCCTGTTTCAGTGCCTCCTCGACGTATTCCTTCATGAAGTGTGGCACCTGGGAGGAGGTCAATGGCGGTGTCCCCCTCGCGGTGCGGTGTCAGTTGAGTGGCCCGCTGTTTGCTGAACACCTCAGCGAGGTCCGCGTACTGGGGAGGGGTGGCTACCTGGACAGAGGCCGTGGGACTTTCTACCGTGGTGGTACAGCAGGGTAACTGGACGCAGTGTTTGAGGCAGTACGGGCTCCATCGCACGATCTGTCCCCGTCGGGGTCGTGGCTGACCAACCACGGGTATCCCAGGATAACGTACTCCTCACAGGAAGGGATGACGAGCAGGGACAGGTGTTCCTCGTGACATAGTCCTATCCGGAGAGTTATCGGTGGCGTTTGGTGTCGGACTATTCCGATCCCAATAGGTCGGCCATCTAGTGCGGTGACTTTGAGAGGGGGAGAGAGAGTGGTAGTGGGGACAGAGAATTTGGGAACGAGTCCGTGGCTGATAAAATTACCAGCGGCTCCGGAGTCAATCATGGCTGGAACAGAGAACACTTTATCAGACCAGGATATGCATACGGTGAGAATCAATGCACGATCTTCAAGTGGCGTGCGATCAATGGTACTCACCATGGGGGCCCTGGGGACGATGGGGACCTCTGGTGTCGTGGAGTGGAAGTGTCTGGGGTGACAGTGTTGGGACTGATTGTGACAGCAGCAGCTGATTTAAGGATAGGCTATAAATGAAAGTGAAGCGCTAGCTTGATGGACTAGGGCAGAAGCCTAGAATTATGGCTGATAAGTTATAATCATATAGTTATTGATCTTATAAAAGAAATAGCAGAGAGAGCTGACAAAATTCTGGTTCTACACAGCCCAAAAAGTTTTTTTAAAAACTGCTGCTGCTCTCCTCATCATTTCTTACCATTGCACTGTACATGTACATGCGTTTGTAGGGAGGGGCTTCGGAGAGGTTTGGTTATAGGGCAGGGGGGAGGGCGCAAGAACGGCTAACATTACATACAAGGATTTTATATACATGAATAAGACTTAAAAGTGATTCTCAGAAGCTTCCCAGATACACAATCCATTCCTCCCACCTTCCCCTGGGTGCCTCAGAATTAACATTATACTTCAGAAAAGAATTTTAACTTCAGACATAATGCTGAGAGGTCAGTGCAGATTAACAGAATATTTTTTATACTCTGTAATAAAAGTAACTTAGTTACTCTTACTTTGTGTTGTTGCTTAAAAAAGAACTGGACCTTAGAATTCAATTGCAGAAATGAGATAAAGTGCTGGGTATCCTCATGAGGTTGGTGCTTTTAGGTATCTTTTGACAACATCAGGAGCATGTAATGCAGCTCTATAACTGATGTTGAATAGAAAGGTGACATGTCAGGGAATGAAGTTGGCACTTGACGGTTGTTTTTGTTTTATATGAGATCTTTTTAATTTTTACAAAGCTTGAAACATGGTTTATCAGTGATGTAGTATTCGAATCCTGGACCTGGACAATTTTTAAGACTTGTAACTTGACTTGAACTCACTTTCCTATGATTTGAAACTCAACTTCGACTTGAGCATATGAGATTTAACTTGGACTTGAACATTTTTACTAGATGTTGTATGCTTTGACATGTGTAAATAGGCTATGTAAATAATTGTTTCTTTAGCATTAAATTACTCAAACTACACTACTACAACTTGATGCAATTCACTAAAATAGCCAAAGTCCCCCTGATAAACGGAATTTGAATTATGAGTGGCGGCAACCTCCTCCCCCCATTCAGGACTCGACTTGGACTCGACTTGAGTAGCAGCTTAGGGACTTTGGATGTAAGGTTGAGATAACGCAACTTGGACTTAACTACAACATTGCGGTTTATATTCCTTTCCCTTTTTTCTGCCTCTACATACGTCCTTCCTCTTATTCTGCAGAGAGAATGTGATGACTTAATCATTTTTATTTACAATTCAAGTAATAATGGAAGACAAAGTCTCCACAAGCGGGTCAGCTTGTCAGCATATTTAAATTCAGCACTTGTAGTGCTAATAAGATAGCAGTGCTTGGGAACAGGGGTGAATAGCTGATTTCCAAAGAGGACCGCTTGTGGTTTTTGTTGGATTTGTTTTATTATCTTCTTTAGTGCTACCTAATTGAATTTCAAGCTCTTTTTGACTCAGGTTTTCTGAGTATTAAAGGAATGACCAAACAAAAGAATGCTATTGTACCCTCTACATTGCAGGTGAATAAAGCCATGCAACTACATTTACTCCATGATAT
Organism: Olivaichthys viedmensis; assembly: GCA_028565825.1. NCBI lineage: Eukaryota > Metazoa > Chordata > Actinopteri > Siluriformes > Diplomystidae > Olivaichthys > Olivaichthys viedmensis. The sequence goes on along the minus strand of JAOUQW010000010.1, from coordinate 9,394,971 downwards.
AAAGAGCGCTATTGCTAAATGTCAGTATTCATATCTGGCTGATCACTTCCATCCATTCTCTGTAAAGGAGAGCCGAGGGGACCTGATAGCAGCAAGTCTTTTATGTATTAGATGAGTCCTGTGAACCCTTACATTTAAAATGAGTTTGAGACAGAGGACGGAGTGTCTCCAATTCCCCTCTCAACATTTGTGTCACACTGATAAAAATCATTATGACAGTCTCTGGTTCCCTGTGCCTGTCTGTTAAGTGCCTTCCCTGCTTCCCCATGCTCAGCCGTGTCTCACAGAGCTGAAGAAAATGATATCTTTGCAGTCTTGCACCGAAGCCAACCACTCTTGGCAGTGTGGAGTGCACGGCTCTGCTTGCCAAGCACCTGGTCAAACTGAACACAATGAGCAGCTTATGGATGCTGTCCATCCTCAGACATCATTTTTAGCCATGATATCGTGTGAAATGGTTGAGTTTTAAGGGAATTCTTGTGGGAAGGACCTGAAAGGAAAAATAAAAGTCAACATTTTTTTTTTTAAGTATCACTGAGCCTCGCCTGCTTTCCTTCTCCAGACACTAAAGGGGATTTGACTACCAAGTAATCTTCTGCTGCCAGTCTTGTCTTTCATAATTAACTCATCATTGTTTTCGGCTTGCTCGCCTTTTTATGCTGCTCAGAACAGTTGTGTTTATTTTTTGCTATGGACATTTATTGCATAATGGATCTTGGGTTATGAGCAATTGAGGAATGTTGTTTGCTTTCTCAGGATGAGGATATTTTTCCTCTAGTTGCTAAAATGCTGAAGTGAAAATGGTTAAAACAGAGAACTGGACTTGTCAATAATACATCCCTGTCTATGTATGGAAAAGTGGCACAAGTTTCTTGTCCCTTTTTAAAGTTTTTTATTCAAATCGCTATTGTTAGTGATGCTCCGTGTCATAAAGCTTTCTACTGTTATATGGCATGCTCATTTATTCAAAGAAAATGTTTTCTTTAGCAAATTAAGTGCTTCTAGATCCTGTCCTCTGTCTTCCTTAGAGGGTCCATAATACTTGCCATTTTCACAATATGATCAGTGTTTTCATTCTAATGCAGAAGTATTACATTGAAGTCAGAGCACAATTCAGTGCCTTCTTTTCTTCTATTCAACTGATGCAATTCCTTTAACGCAAAAGGATGTGAGAGATTGGGGCCTGAGAGCCACCATAGTGAGGATCTAATAATGTCTTGTGCAGATGGGGTTTGCTGGAATGGAGCTGTGTGCTGACTCTATGGGGTTGAGGAAAGCGCACAGTGTCAAAGTGACTCCCATGCCGAACACACTAGTGGGGAATGGCTGAAAACATAATGTTTATTTTTTTAAACTAGCACATGTAATTGAAAAGGAATTTAGATGAGGTAGAGGAAGCTGCTGTTGTTCCAAGCATGGTGTTCCCTTGTTAAACATGC
>JAOUQW010000010.1:9382696-9393432 GCA_028565825.1 Olivaichthys viedmensis | reverse complement strand
TCCAGGGTTAATTATAGTCGAGCACTTGAGTCTAGTGTCAGCGTGCCGTGCAGAGAGGGTATCACACTGTCATGTCCCAAACAGCAAAGACAAGAGGAAAGGCATGCTCCTCTTTGGCCTAAGTTTCAACATGCCCTCTGCATAATGTAAGGAATATCTCTGTTTAAATCGTTTGTAATAACAGGTGTTACATGTGTTTTTCTTGGTAGAGTAACTTTTCAGAATTTGGTCCAGTACCTTGATGGTGCTCGTGGGAATTTTGCAGCTGCTTTTAAATCTAGGAGTTTTTCAAAGTCACCTTTTTGGGAGGAGTTAAAAATATATTTCTGTAAAGTTTTTGTGTCTCAAGTTCAGCTACTCATTTTTCTATTCATCTAATCAGTTGCTTTTCTTATACGCAGTGAGGCTCACGTTGTCTAGTCACACTGGTGTTCTCTGTCCTAGAAAAAACAGAGCACTTTGCGTTTCTAAAAGTTTTGTTCCTGCCGCCCAGTTATTTTTATGATGGCCCATTTCCGCCGTTGTTGTGGCATTATTTTGACCTTACACGGAGCAATTTCTCCCAAGTCAAATTAGCTTTTGCCATTCAGAGAAACAGAGTAATGTAATGGCTTGACGGTTTTTGCTTCTGAAACATGAAGAAACGGAAGGCTGTGCCATTGGGGTTAATAATATTCCTCCTCTTCAACAAGTACCGAGGGATACAGGGCGTCCTTGAAAACGACAGCACCTCACTTTCGCCCTGCACCTTATCCCGCAGTCCATCTTTCCTCGCTCCATCTCTCTACAAGCTGCGGCTGAGACATCAGCAAATCAGCGCAACTAGAAATGTACATATCAATGTATTGATCATATCTATTAAATATTTGAAGGTAAAGTATTGTATATTATTTATGTACTGGAAATAGTTGTTCACTTAACTACATATATATATATATATATATATATATATATATAAAATGTATTAGCACTGGACATAAGCAGCATCATCGGTACATGGGTATATATTATGGATCCTGTGGATCAATAGATGCTTATCAGATTTTTGTTTCAACAGAATGTGGACAAAAGCTTGAGCTTGACTTAACTCAGACTTCATGCAAGTCAATGAACACCTGGGGCTGAGCTTCCAGAGGTGGCTGAACATGATGAGAGAGAGAGGGAGAGAGAGAGAGAGAGAGAGAGAGAGATGTGGAGTGAAAGAAGGAGCTACAGCCTCTGTGCTATTGTTTGATAGGATGAGAGTGACTGGAAGCGGATCTCAGCCAGAGGCCCGCTGAGGTTTGCGCCACCTGTTTGTTTTCCTCCTCATCCGTGCATAGAGCTTTTAAATGCCTTGCTATGCTCGGCCCCGTGGGACCCAGGGGTGTGAGATCCAACACAAAAAAGGTGACGGAGGAGTCCTGGGTTGTCGTATTAACTGGGGGATTTATGATTTATTAATCTGCACTTCTTTAAATTTGAACTGAACCGTTCCGAGGTTACCCAGCTCAGCCCCCCCAGGAGTAATCTTGCTGCCGAGAACAATTGAGAAGCGCTGCATTTTTGTCTTCTTTAACTGCCGGAAAGTGCTCACTCCATTACTCCTCTGAGTGCAGCTGGGGGACAGGGGCAGGACAGACGGAGCGGAGGGAGAGGGAGAGGGAGAGGAAAGCGCAAGCGGGTGGAACAGGGAGAGGGATGCAAGGGGAGCGTAAAAGAGGAGAGGGTCATGCACGCCCTAGCCACAAGAAAGTTTGTTATTCCACCGAGGACTTTATTTTCGTCCTCCTCTACACAGCAATTCCTCACTTTTCCGCATATTGTTCTAGGAAAGAAAAAGCTTCTGTACATGAAGGAGTGTGAGAAGAATCAGTGTTTATGAACATCCCCCCCACCCATTCCTCTGCTACTGTCTTTTTATAAAATACTGACAGTGGCAGAACACACATTTACGTAACTGCGCCATTTCACATAATTTATTACTCAAACTTATAGTCATTCATGCTGTGGTTAAACAGCACTGAAAATAGCAAAAAGCATGCGTCGTCTTGCATGTTACCAATTAGACCTACAGTATATAAAGTTTCCACTGCATATGATAAAATGCTTCTCCTCTGCACTGTGACTGCTTAAATCAAAGTCATTCGCACCTGAGAGGCTGAGATTAGGCGAAAGTCAAGCTGAAGGTACAGTAATGGCCCGAGGTCTCTACTCCTCCACAGCGGAGACACATTCAGCAGGAGAGAAGCAAGGCTGGTGCCAGACAGATCTTTGGCAGGCCTGTCTCTCTTCACTTGGCCGGGTGGTCGATCACACCATCACAGCCAACAAGACGGTTAAAAAAGCAACAACATGGACATGCAGGCGGTGGAAGCTGTCAGCGTGCGGTAACAACGCTGGTGTTTTACCTCTTTTAGTCATGGAGGACGTATGAGTAATGCTCCAGCACCAGGCTGGATAAGGTGTCGTTATTTTAAGATGTCGTTATTTAAATTTTTAATCGCTAATACCACATATTAGTAAATTCTCTATTTGTAATTGTTTTCTGATGGAGATATTCACTTTGTATAAACATTTTGTATGATAATCCACTAAATATATATTACATAACTGAGACAAGGCCCTAAACCACAAATTCATACTCATTTGTTTCCTGCTAATGTGGAGTCATCTGTAAGCCAGATCGCATGGAGACACATGTAGTTGATTATGGTGCTACATTTTCCATTGATAGTGCATACCATTTTTAAAGCATCTTCTTGAGTTGCATGGGTAGATTTACAGTGGCATTCGTCATTACGGCATGTTGTGGTTTCCATTTTCCTGTCAAACTGCCTCTAAAAAATATTTTTTGTGCACAATACTACAAGAACATACATTTATGGAGTGTTGGCTAAAAAAATTAAGCTTTCATTGTTTTACCATTGTAAATATTATTTTGAATAAATGAAATTGAAATTGAAAACCTTAAAAATATATTTTTAATTAAAAGAAAAATAAAAAAGTTGAATTTGCTAACCTATAGTACAGTATGTTTTATTACTCTGAAATTCAAAGCACACGTTCCTTCTTGCAAGATAAAATACACCTAGACCGTAAACCTGCCAGTTCTGGTCTCACATATTATTCTGAAAATTATTTTGTACTGTTTATTGTCAGTGGTGTAATTTATGCATGTGCATGGTAACTTCCTGTCACTGCTTGTGTTACTTCACATGAGTGATGCTCTTTTTCAGTCCTACTGAGGCCTCAAATAAGTGAATCATGATCGAGATATTACCGTTTGCCAGACTATTTGGGCCATTAAGATGATAACATAATTGATATACTTAACCTGCCGGCATACTGTAAAGTGTTGTGTGGGACTGAGTGTTGCTCTTTTCCAAATTGCCAGAGATTCACATGAATCTGCAGCGTGAGAGAATGTCCCAGAACACGCAGATGTCTGTCCCTGTCCATCAAGTGCAAAGGAGGAAAGACAGTGAGACAGAGTTAGGGACACAAACTTTAAAGAAATAAATGGAGAGGTTTGTACATAGTGAGTCAGGAGGGGTAAAATTTGTAAATGAAAGTACACTCACACATATGGATGGCAGCATATGGATGTTGGAGGAATAAAGTGATGCCAGTGTTGTTCTGTGCAGTCAGGTGCCAGGTCTGGGCTCTAAAGAGCCGCGGTGAGCAGAGCAGAGCTGATGTAATATGACAGCTTTACTGTTCTCAGAACAGCCCCTCCAAGGTCACTTTGGCTGGAGTACACTCTGGAGAGAAAGTGTGGTATGTTACATTGATCAAAGAATAGGGATTCATATGAATACACACTTCAAGGCTCAAAAAGTATAGTGTGTTCGTGTGTGGGTGTGTGTCTGAGTGTTTGTGCACTCTAATATGATGAATGAGATCCCTTGCAAGGTTTGGCCACACAGGGAAACTATCACTCTGTACTGTTACTACTTGCTTCAGGTTTTGCTGCACTTTTCTGGGACTTAGCATGCATGCATTTGTGTAAAACTGTGTGTGTCTTAGGAAATATCAGAATTTCACTATTCAACCGCTATCTAAAGATCCTGTTTGAAGTTTATTAATGAGTTTGACAAAGTTTGAAAATGTCAGTCCTACCTGTAAAGTTTCCCAGGGAACCGGAGGCCTTTTTACCCCATGCACAGGCTGTGCAGAGCGGCGTGATTTGCTAGTTAATAAATCATGCAGGATGAGTTTATCATGGAGATAGAGAAGCCCCCTCTGGGCTCCACTGGGTAACTGTGTTTCTGGGAGCTGCTATAACACATGATGAAATGCTGCTGTCAAATGTATCACTTTTATAGCTGCAAACTTTTTATCTTTATCCCTGTCAATAGCAGGGGTAAAAGACTTGTTTATGAAGTTTATGTTATGCATAGCAAACTAAGTAAGAGGCAAACAAGGAGACACTTCTGAACGTTCAGGTAATCTGTGCGAAGAAAAAAATGTTATTAACAATGTTCAGAGGCAAAATTTGCTTTGTGCAGCTCGCTGTTTTGTCAGGATTGATTGTCATCTAAAGACGGATGTTGTTGCATAATGTTCTGCCATGCATGAGTTACTTAATTGAAGCCTCCTTTATATTTTTGGTCATACATTTATCTACAGTCTAAATTACACATTTCCCACAAAGATACTGATTTGCACTCTGTTTCCGAGGCAACCATTATATTTACCTGTTTTACTTTGTATCTTGGCAGGTAGAATGAAAAATATATTATTAATATTATTATTAATCACTGATGTCATTATCTGTCTATTACCGGTACTATATCAATTAGTTTTACTCTTTTCCACCACATGGATTGAGCCTCAGTGTTCAGTCCACAGAGTAATTGCTTCTCAGAACCCACAATTTCGGTCAAGGCTCCCAACTCTTGAGAGTGACTTTGAAGAGAGAGGAACAGCAGTGCCCCACTGCTCCAGCAGCGGCAGCGCGTTTTAGGGAATAGAGAAGGCAGTAATGGGAATCTCAACTAATGACTTGGGAGAACAAACCTTGGTCTCTTAACATCGAAACCCTTATTATTTTTAGCTCTGGCCAATGTTAAGCTTATCCCTGTTACTGGGACTATTCTTTGTGCTATCAGATGTGGAAATTAAAGCTAAATGACTTAAGGGGACGACTGCTCATACTACAAGTAGGCTAGTCTGCCCTTCAACAGAGCTCAACTTGACATTTCTGTCCATTATAGTCTTTCTTTTTTCCTCAAGTTGTTCTCGGATTGGCAAAAGGACATGATTCCTGAGACCGAAGTGGGGCTTGATGTGACGTAAAGTCCCAATGATAACTTACAGAGGTGTCTGTAAGTAATTTGACACTGACACAAAATACAGTACAAAATTCGAGGGGGCTATAAGTAATTGGACAAATTATTACAGTCTTGGATAGAATTAGGTTTTGTTCTTGATTGCAAATACTTATATTTGATTGATTTACGCTTCATAATGGTTTGCTTCACTGCCGTTAAAACTTCTTTGGTCCTCTTGATGAGAAACAACAAAACAGCAAGAGATTCCAGATGCAAATGCAACATCCAGAATCAACTATAGACCTCTTGTGCATAAACTAATGATGCACTGATACACAGCTGTTTACGAAATAACTGACTATCCAATTGACCAGTTACTTATAGTTCCCTGAAATAGGGGGTTATGACTATAACTCATGTGGTTCATCCTACATATTGGCCTGTTGTCATGAAACATGGAAAAAGCCAGATTTGGCTTGCGAGCAATATGTTCCTGACCCTTGCAATATACCCAGAGGAAAAGGCTCTGTAATATGCAGAATGACACTGCCAAGATTTTGTGAAGAAAGGCAAACAAAAAAGGGTTTAAATAGTCTACAGGTAATGGGAAACAGCTGAGTTAAATGTGAGGGGGAGAGTACTTTGAAAAGGGGCTTATGACATGGTAGATGGAGGTTTTAGTCCATAGTGGAGATCCACACCCAATGATCCGCCTTCTGTTTCTGTCTTCTCGGAACTTCCTGGAACAGTGCGAATCCTGTGGAAGAATGGCGCAAGGAATTTTAAGCATATTTAGCCCAGGGTAGGAAGGGAGCCCACTCACCTTGACAGTTGTGGCAGTGAGTCCTTAGAAACCTCAAGGGATCCTGGTTTGTGCGCTCTACTTGACCGTTGGCCTGCGGGTGTTAGCCAGAGCTGAGGCTTACAGTGACCCCTAATCTTTCTCAGAAAGCTCTCCAGACTCTTGGATGTGAATTGAGGGCCTTAATTCTTGTCATTCAGGCTGCCATAATGGTGAAAGACCAGGTTAAACAGTATCTTAGCAGTACTGGAATGCATTAGGTTGGGAATTTAGTGGGATGAGATGGCACGCTTTTAAGAATTGATTGACTACAAGTAGTATTGTGGTGTAAACTTCTGAAGATGGCAAGTCAGTCATAAAGTCAATGGATAGCTGTGACTGTGGTCATTGAGGTATCAGTTTACCAGCAGGGACTGAACATGGGGATTTGGTGCTGCATGACACATCATGCGTGTTACATGTACAACCTCTTGAGCCAAGGAGGGCTACAAAAGTGCTGCGAAATAGTCTGTGTCGTTTGTGTGATACATGTGTATCCCATAGCTATTTTGGTATGTGCCCATCTGATTAGGAGATCACGGATAGCTGTGGGTACAATGATTTTGTCAGCAGTGTGGTTGCCTGGGCCTAGATCACATGCTTAGGTCCTGCGAATGTCCTCCTTAACGTTCCAGAGCACAGGAGCCACAATGACACTGACAAACGAACAAAGCGTGGTTTAAACACTCTAATGGTAATGGTCGGTGGTTAGTAGACTGGCAAGGCAGAGGACATTTTGCCCTTTAACCTCAGTCCTATTCGGACTGTATTCATTTTCAGCATGATGTCTGTAATATAAAATATTTGCACATTTCTAACAGTCAAACTTTTCTTATCCTATGAACCCATATGTTTGCATCACGCATTGTGATATGATCACATTATTGGCTCAGGAATTTATTTATAGAACACTACAATCATAATATTGTAGCATATGTGAATACATACAGGCTTTATACTGTTGTAGCTGTTATTATATTAGCCAATTTAATCAGTCTAAGATATTGCTCTTTTTTGAATTTTATTACCTTTATTTTTTTTTCTTCTAATGAGATCCCAGTTAGGACAGTACATAGCAACTACCCATTGCAACTACAATTCTTAGAAACTCTTCCAAAGCATCCATCATTTCGGGTTGCCGAAACTTTTTTTTCCAACACAAGAGGCGACCTCTACCTGGAAAATCAGAGATGTCTTTTTATCAGACCACCGTTGAGCTAGTCGAAAAACAGTCATTTGGGCTGAAATTTTCCTTGGGGAGGAGAGAGAAAAACTTGCAGATCCGGACGGAAATAAGATCACAGAAAAAAGATGGCACCTGTAAAAGATGGAATTACGCCAGCCCCCCATGTAAAACTAATCCCGTCTGAATGGGGATAGTTATTTTTTATTTTCAAATACAATGTGCTGGAGTGTGGAGCCAAACCAACAAAATGGTGTGACTGTTCAATTACTTTTGAACTTTGCTGTATAAAAGTTTTGTTCTCTCCATTATCTGGTCAATTGGCTTCAAAAATATACACAACTGTGCTACTCTTGAACAAGTCCTCCTTTACTCTGAGCAAATCTAAGCAATTGATTTTTATTTATGCCAAATTATGTTTTTCACAAGCTAATTTAGCCCAATTTTACATCAATCTTCTTGAATGGCCTGTTGTCTTAGAGCCCACTACAATGGAGCATGTTGCTTGTTTGTTTAGTAGGATGTACTTCAAAGTGGCAGTCAGGAGCTGGGCTGTCAATGCTGAGGGAGGCTGTCCCCTCTCAGACAGGTCATGGTATGACACAGGAAAGCTCTCTCTCTTTCAAAAAAATAAAAATCTCTCCTTATCTAGGACGGACGGGAGCTGACAGCACACGGCTCAGCTCCTCTGAGGATAGGCTGGACCCAGACAGGCTGACTTATTTATCTGCATTGTGCGCTACACTCCAGGCTCACATGGACTCCTAGGACACACTGAACTTTTCTCCTGCTATTTCAGTTCTGGACTTATCTTAAAACAACAGATCATTTATTAACGATGATAACATGCCCTTTCAAACTGGTCCGCATTGTTACATGAATGATGGCATATTTAAAAAGAGATGTTCCGAATAGGTCAATTGTTGTTGATTAGGTCTGCGCTTAAGGCACGTTTCGCTGTCCTGAAGTTCAGCATTTCTCTTTCCCACTCTTTCTAGTATTGTGATGAGTGGGGAAAGAAGATAAACAGAGGAAATCTCAAGATGCCTGCCAACAGGCTTTGGAATATATTTAGCAAAATGTTTATGATGCCAAAGACCAGGCCTGGCTTCTCATTAGCTGATAAACCAGTTGCAAGAGTTTGGGGCGGCATTAGTCTTTTGGGTGCCTCTTCAAACACTTCCCATATTTATACTGTACCCGTCAAGTGGCAGTGACTTCTCCAGACGCCCTCATGTGCATTAAAAAAAAGTTGCTTAGTTCAACACGACCAAATGAATGCAAAAGTGTGCAGTAAACTCGAGGAGATCAAACACACGGGCGGATGTTGATATGCTGGCCAGCATTCTGAGCTCTGCATAATTCATGCTCTCCAACTTGGGTCCTCCGTAATGAGGGTCTCGTGCCTGTTTTTGGATGTTCGAAGCACCGATGGAAAAGCTAGCCTGTGACACACTCAGGAGCGGCAGAACCCTCTCAGCACCGACATGGAGATGAGAGCCACTAGCTCTAACTAGAGGGAGCACTCAAGGCAGATTTAGTGAGTGCACCTTAAACTGCAATCACTCAATTACTTAACAGCACATAATCACATCCAAATTGCTGGGTTTGTTCCAACCTATTGCAGCTAATTACATGACATCCTAGTGACTAGTCAATTAGGGATGCGTTAGGTCTATTTGAATCATTTTAAGCAACATTAAGCCTGAGACTAGCCTTGAAATTAAAAAACGAAATGACATTTACACGAAGCATGCATAACCCTTTGACTGTAATTGAAAATCTAGACATTGCCTGTGTAATTAAAGCACTGGAAATATACAGTACTGTGCAAAAGTCTTACGCACATGTAAAGAAATTATGTAAAGCGAAAATGTTTTTAAGAATAATGAAATTAAAAGTGAATATTAAAAAATACTATAAAAAGTAAAAAACTAAAACAACTTTGCCTTGAAAACTGCAAAAATTCTCTTAGGCACACTGTCGTGCAGTTTTATAAGGAAATCGACTGGTAGGTTGAATCTTGGAGAACTTGCAGACTTTGGCTCTCACTTGCTTCTGTCTGTGCAGGTAAAATCCCAGACAGCCTTGATTTATGTTTTTATCTAAAATGTGGTCTGTTACTTAATATCTTACTTTCTTTAATGACTTACAAAAATTTCTCTGTAACATTAAATTTAAATTTAAAATTAAATGTTTGGAAATCTAAAATTACTCTTTTCACACTAATGCAGAAGACATAAAATAAATGTTTAAATGCCTAAGACTTTTGCACAGTGCTGTATACTGCTAGTCTCAATCATTTAAATACTGTGTCATTTATTCTTTTGCATTAGGCAAGGCTTGTACTAGAGCAACACTGCTGGCTGTGTAATCATCCACTGCAACAAAATAGGGATTATCACGCCAGGAGGGGCTGTTTGAGTGAGCTCTTTCCAATCAAAGCCTGTGTAACCACAGCAGCTATTAATACCAGAAATCCCCTCTACAGTGTGCATCATGTTGCTTAACCATGTAGTCTCTTCATATACTGTATCTATACCAGCCGGCTTCAGTTAGAGCCTTATAATGCTAAAGTTACTGGAAATCCATGACCTCAGAAATATGGTGGAGAAACAATGCAAGATGAAACCTTATATTACTAAGGTTACAGAACTCGATGTCAGTGCAGCCTTTCTTAGAACTCTGGTAAGGCATTTGATGGTAAGGGCATTTGATGTAGTCTGGGTTTGCTCTCGCAGAGATATGCAACATACAAATCCTCACAACAACATGTACAACAATGTTAGATTTCTGTATACATTCATTTTGCCCTTGTTTAGAGCCAAATAACGCTCTTCACCACTTCAAAACTTCACACAAACTCGCCTGTTGCTGTAATCATTTTGATGAACTGTGTAGCTGCCAGCACCCAAAAATTTAAGAAAATTCACACATTTACCGAAGAACACTTAAAAATATTGTGATTGAAATAATTCAGAGATCACTGAGACCCTCACCAGGAGAAGCGCACGGACAATGAATGAATGATTAAATTAATAATTCATGTAAAAAATGTTCATTGAACAGTTGTGAATTAATTCTAGACATAAAAAATCTTGCTCATATTGGAACGACTTAAATAATGTGTTTCCCATCCCCAACCAAATGTTCCTGTTGGAAAGTCTCTGTTCCTTTCCTGAAAAACAAATATTTTCTCCTATTTTACTAACAAACACACATGTGGGATCAATTGAATGTTGATCATTTGCACTTTTGACAGACTTTCTCAACGAGTTTCTAGAAGCTATGACCGACAAGTAATTACTATAAAATTACAATATGTCTCTTGTTATCACAGGCAATGACGGATTTAGTCTGTATAAATATGATGTGTGTGTATACTGGGTAGGGCCTCCCTTTGTAGCCCATCCGCCTCAAGGTTCGACGCATTGTGCATTCTGAGATGCTTTTCTGC
>JAOUQW010000010.1:9356200-9366899 GCA_028565825.1 Olivaichthys viedmensis | reverse complement strand
CCAACATGCTGGGATATGCGAAGAATGAATTTCACTGTACTGTACTTGTATATGTATATGTGACAATAAAAAGGCATACACACCCAGCCGCAGAGACTGTCATCACACATGTACCATAATCACAACACATTCAGACTTTGAACATAACAGTGATGGTGTGAAGCTCATGCAAATGAATCTCAGTGAGCTTCAAACACCAGAGCCATGATTTGTGTTTGAGAAAAAAACCCTAAACCTAAGATTGTGACATTTACATGGTTAACTACTACCCAGCTCGAGTGAATGGCTGGTTCTGATTATATAGATTGGTGTTTTGGTCAAATTTGTTACCACAGCGCTAAATTCACATTTTTCCAATTAAACTACTTTCTCAGTAGTGATTCGGGGAGTGTAACGTATTAGCTCAGTTTGTGATGTCACAAAATAGACTCGACAGCTTTGGACCAGCTTTGGTTCGAGATTATTAGCGGATAATGACGTGATACCAGAAACCTTTAGCTACAGAACCTGTGTGCTATGCTAGCTTGGAATTTTTATTGATGAACAAAATGATGGTTGTTATGGTATATTTTGACAAAGGTTTGGCTGCTGTTAAATAAACCGCTGAGAATATGACCATGCAAATCAAGACTCCGATACTGAAATCCCACGTGTGTCCACCCGAGACAAATGCAAGCTAGTTTACTAGCAGTTGCCTAGCTGGCTAGCTATGTACTAATGTTACCTACAGTAAAATACAGTACATTTGTACAACAATTCCCCAATGTTGTTGGACAGACGTCTCCTCTTCGGACTCTGAGTCAGTCTAACACATACAGGGCCGCAGTTCTCTTTTTTGGGGGGGCATTTTTAAATTTTGAACCCTGTGTGTGTGTGTGAAGGAACCGCCTGAGGCCTCTGACTTGGTGTACAAGGACAGCGTACTGCACTTCGATGACAGCAAAAAGTGGAAGGAGAGGTTTTTGGTGGTGCGCGCAGACTACAGTCTGGAGCTCCATGACAGCCAGGAGGTACATCACAACTCAACACACTAATAATAGTACATTAAAGACAATTTTTGTATTTTTTTCTGGAAAATAAGTTGCTCCGGAGTATAAGACGCACCCCCTAAATTCTGTCTACTTAGAGACAGCTGCATTGTTTGTAGTGCCTCTAAAAAGGCACTTTAGCGCCCCCTATTGGTATAGCTAGTTTAGTTTTTTTCCAGTTAGTGTTGCCGTAGTTTAGCGCTTGTTTCCTGAGGTGACAGGCCTGATCTTAATCCCTCTGTCAGGCCTGTAAAATATTTATCTGTAAGTACATCCTTACGAAGCCGTCTTTATGTAGCAACGTTTAATTCTGAAACGTTTTGAGTAACTTCATAAGTAGCTTTTGTTTGTCTGATCATTGCCGCTATGATAATGCTCATTTCCGCTAGTACATCTATGGGATTTTCAATTTTACGTTATCGTCAACTAACATAACAGCAGCGTCTATTTTCCACATGGTGCAGCAGACTGACTTAAATACCGGAGTAGCACACCTACCATAAAAACACTAACAAATGGGCATATTACAATTATAACCTATACGTCATATCACTGTATAAGTCGCAGCACCCGATAAAGGGCAAAAAGTGTTATAGTCCGGAAAATACGGTATTACTATTCAATCCTTGTCATTTTGGCTGCTCATAATTACAGGCTAGATAATATTTCATGATATTTTGAGCATACAGGCTAATTTAATGCTTGATTGTTCATAACATATTGTCATGTTTTGTAATATCCAGACTTTTGCAAAAGGAACCCCTGCACGTCACATACTCCAGCTAACAGGGGGCACTGTGCTGACCTCGGAGGAGAAATACTGTGCTCTAGTGGATAAGGCCTTCCCTGACCTGAACAGTGAGTTTCTCTGTCCTCCCTATTGATGTCTAAAGCCTTATATAGACTCAACTCATTGATGTTCAGACAGGCAGCTCAGATCAGATTTTTTGGCATATCCGATTTGAGCAAGAAAGATTTTCTGTAGCCTGAACTGCAGAAAACCACACGAAATAGAAGAGAATATAGAGTGCACTTATGAAATAAGTGCAATAAGTCAATGTTTAAACAATGAACTCTACTGGGTAAAGAATACCCTGAGTGCACTTTGCTGTTTGTAGGGAATAGGGAGTAGGGCACAGCCTCAGACTCCCCAAACCTGTTGCCTTCAGGGAGATGAAAATGCTCTTTCCTAAAGAACTTCTTTCCAGAAGCACCAAAAATGAATACAATCCACCCAAGACAAACTGACAGTGACCTTTTAACCTCCCACCCTCTTTAGGCTTGAAAGAGGAGGTGGCGTCGCCCATGGTGGCCATTCCAGGTCTGTTTCCTGTTTACCTGAGACTCCTTTACAGGAGAGACGCCTATTTCAGCTTCCAACAGGAGGACCAACGGGTTCGCTTCGTCTCCATCATGTCTGACTGCATCCGCCACCAGAACCATGGTGAGTGCCGTCAAATATACACACACACACACACACACACACACACACACACACACTCTCTGTCTGAACTGAAAGACAGACAGACAAAAAGACAGACAGATAGACAGTTAGTCAGACAGATAGATAGATAGATAGATAGATAGATAGATAGTTAGACAGATAGAGTCAGAAAGACAGACATAAAGACAGACAGACAAAAAGACAGACAGACAGACAAATATATCAAGTAGAACCACTTTAGAAAGCTGGGACTGTTAAACATCCAAAGAACCCTTGAGGAACCCTTTTTTCTAAGAGTGTATAAAGATAGATGGATTAATGGAAGGATGGATGGATGAATGGATGGATAGATGGATGGATGAATGGATTTATGGATAATGGATGGATTTATGGATGGATAGATGGATTTATGATTGGATGGATGGATTTATGGATGGATGGATAGATGGATTTATGGATAATGTATGGATTTATGGATGGATGGATGGATGGATAGATGGATTTATGGATGGATGGATGGATTTATGGATGGATATATGGATTTATGGATGGACGGATGGATGGATTAATGGATGGATGGATGGATGCTCCTCCGTTGTGATGAGACACATCTGAGAATGGAGAGAAGCTGTTCTGCTCCCTTGTCACTGTAATGCTTCTGTATTTTCGTTTGTGGCCTTGGTAACGCTCTAATAATATCCCACATAGAAAAGCTGCTCTTCCTGTGCTGGAGGAAGGAAGGCCTCGATGACTCGTCTTGGAGTGGTTTTAGCGGTTAGCTCACCTCTGCAGAGCATGGTTCCACACGCTATAGCATCAGTCGTAGCGTACTGTCACACACGCAAACTGGAGCTGTGCTGCTTTAACACCTTTTGATGCATGTCTTTCATATTTATTAAATACCACGAGGTCTGTTTGTCATGCAAAGTGACAGATGTTGTAGCTGCCAATATGCACACAATACAATCTTTTCCTCTGAACTACAGCCCCTGAAGATGATCAGGACCAGTGTCACTTCTCATGTTGTCCAAGAGCAGTTTCTTAACACACTTTCGGATTAGAAACCTTTTTATTCGCTCTCATCTCTTTAATCTTCCCTTTCTCTTGGTTTTGGTTTCGTAGTGACTATAAAAGAGAAGTTTCTGACAAGCTCGTCACGCGATTACACAATCAGCGCTAGCAAGTTAAACAAGCCTCATCATTGGGACTGAAATAGACAAGATGAACTTCAAGGAATCCCATTTTTGATACAATACCTCTGAGTATCAGCTGATACCTGATCTGATATTGATACTGATTGATTGCAAAAGCTGTTTAAAGGGTGTTGCTGTAAGGACGACCATTTTCATTATTTTCTTTCTTAGCTGATTTAAAAAAAAATCATATCCTTTTTTTTTTTACTTTTTTTTAAACTATTGCCTAACCAGTCTTTTAAGATATAAAATAATGATCTTAACTAAGCTATTTGATTTCCACACAAGCTACACCCTCACAGTAACTGAGCCTGCGCTCTGCAAGCTTATTTTGCTAAGTTATGCTAAACATCACAGACATGATGACAGCGTGCTTAAAGACAATTTAACCCCTTTTGTCATCTTTAATGCCATCTCGTCTTTAAAAAATATTCAATTTACTTGACTCTGAAAAAGAAAATATACTAAAGTTTACTTGTTTAATTTTGGAAAAAAACAATAAACAAAATTTTATTAAAATTGTTTAATAAAGATAAACAATCTTTATTCTTGTTTTGTCTCTAAAATCATCCATTGTGTATGTCAACACCTGAAACGGTCATGTACAAAAATACATCAGTGGATCGCGTTGGAAAATATGTCAAATCTGGTCTGATAGCAATCCAGTATTTCAGTGATACTTATATCAATGTATCACTAATGTCTATTTCCTTCTCTGTCTCTGTGCAGACTCTCTGAAGAAGACGACGTGTGAAGTCCAGGCCTTCCTGAAGGCCATTCATTTCTACAGACAGGAGAAAGGACACTATGAATCCTGGGAGATGCTGGTGGGCACCGACTGTCAGGTGAGCATCCTTATAGTGCCCTGTCGTTTAATGTGTTCTATTTTTAGACATGCTTCATGAATAAACTTGATTCAAAACCCTCCACTACAGTACACTACAGTACATCCCAACTGTGGAGTGTGAAATAGTGTGTGTGTGTCTAGAGAAATGGTGTGTGTGTGTGTGTATATATATATATATATATATATATATATATATAAGGAGCCATGAAGTTTTGACCCTCTATAAGGTCAAAGCAGATACAACTTTTCAACTTTATATTCTTTTCGACTCCTTAGCAACATTTTGGTGTACAGCTTCTCACATATATGAAAATAGCATACCTTTGCTGTCAAAAAAGTCAGGTAGAACCTTATAATTACAAGGTCTCCCCCTCTCTCGCGCTCCCTCTCTCTGTATCTATACAGTATGTACTACACTGCAATTGTTACTACTGCTACATTTATTACTGAAGTACACTGCAGTTACTCCCTGGATTCTTCTTCAGATATAACAATTATTGGCTACTTTATCAGGTACGGTTACCATATAAGTGCACTGATAAGGTAGGTATGCAGCTGCTGACTGTAGCCCATCTGTTTCTACAAACGATTGGTCAGCTCCCCTCTACCCCATCCATCAGTGGGGTCACCACAAGACCATCACTAACCAAATATTATTGCCTCTGGTATGAGTATATGAGGGAGAGAGATAGAGAGAGAACATGGATACTCTGGATATTTATCCAAGTGTGCCATTTCATGTCCTATGTGTGGCAGGGCCTTTAATGGGTGGCAGAATATGTTTGAGGGCTTGAGCAGATCATTTGTGCATTGTGGAGAGGATCGAGGCTTCAGGAGGGATGTAGAGAGGGAGGGAGTGATCAATAGCTGACAGGTCGTACATGCATAGTGTGACGGTAAAGTGGGTGAACAGACTCCTCTTGGGCATGTGTGTCTCCAGACTCCAAGCTGTAAAATCACTGACAGCAAGAGCACAGCCCTCTATATATACACACACACACACACACAGACACACACACTTCACACACCTCATGAGCCTCAGTGCCACCTAACTTAGCTCAGAAGGGGGAGAAGTGTGCCAGGCTGAGGATGTGGCTTGCAGGGGAGGGCAGCCTCCAGACAGAAGAAAGATGACAGTTAAGATCCATGATCATTTTTTTTTTCTTCCTGTGACTGAATTCCAGCGGCACCTAGTCTTTTATGAGACCCCCATATCAGTAGGATTGTTCCCAATTTTATTCATTAATTCATTCGAAATTAGGGATAGTGGAATAGACTCGACAAGAAGCGTTAATTTTTAATCACTTGCACAAGATGGGAAGCTTCTAGAGTATCTTTTTTTTTTTTTTTTTTTTTTAAACATATTTGAGTACTAGTGTTTTTTATTACACTTTTATGAGTGCATAGCGTTAAAATGTACACACATATCGATATTATCAGCATACAGAATAGTCAGTGTTAAGTAAAGGAAAACTATTTTAAAATGCTCCTGACCTTAAAGCAATAACTAATTCATTCTGTTTTTTTTTATTTTTTTTAATTTTTTTATTGTAGACATAGACTTGGAATTTTCTGATCTGTATGCATGTGATGTGAAAGACGCAGGCACCGCTCTGTATTGCTGCAAGGAAATACAATTACTTACATGAGAGAACACGGCTCTAAATGAGCTTTGCATTTAACAAATCAAACAAGAAATCGGCAGGTGCTGCACCGTGTTGGTGGTTTATGCATTCTGCTCCGCCAGGCAAATCAATAGTCATAATTTAATAAAAGAAAATGGACATGATGGAAAATGAATTGCCCATCTCGAGTGTCAAAGAAGCTATTTAGAATTATGCCATTATTTGTAATAATGAGTTGGAGGTGTGTTGTGTCACAGACAGACCAGTAACCGCAAACTGAGTTTTATACTGAGGGGGGAAAATGTTATTCTATGTTCAATGGTTCATTAGAAATGTTCAATGATTCGCAATACCATTATGAATCAATCTGCATATTTTCATATGTAAAAATATTGCAAATAGCTCAATATATATAGAGATGGAGGGCTTTTTTTGCATGAGTAATGTCCCATAAATCACACACACAGCGGAGAGCACTGCAGTCTGCCAGAGGAGATCAGAGGGATGCAGGGCTTTGGCTTTGGTTGAAAAAAAAAAAGCTCTGCTCTCTGTCTCATCCCCACATTCTCCTTGGTCTGGCCGCCATGCCTGTGGCACTGCATGGGCGTTAAAGAGCCCTCTCACTGTGGACAAATATTCCTGTTGAACATATTGAATCGAGTGTACTTCAATATTGCATCTAAGGGTTTGAAAAGTACACCCAGACCCAATACTAAACGGCTTAACAGAGGTCTAATAAACAATCTGACAAACAAATACCAGAAAAGCCCCTCTCTGTGGGTGCATTTGAGGAGAGTGGAAGGCAGGAGGAAGGGAGAGGGGATATATGGCTGAATGCTGTATGCACTAGAGAGCATGAAGGCCATGTTTGATGAGTGTGTGTGTTTGTGTGAGTGTGTCGGCACTCATCCCTACACCGGTGCAAATGGAGAGTGTGTCTACCAGATAACGCATCCTCCCAAGCAGCAGCAGTCAAACGGAAGGATCCTCCCAAGCATCCTCCCAAGCAGCAGCAGTCAAACATGATTCATTGGAAGGGGGCTTGAACAGAATGTCCTGAACCTGCACTGAGAGGTCCTATGATGTCTTAACACCACACACACCCTTATCTCGAGCAGTCCTTTGAGACAGCAGGAGGGCATCTACTGAACACTACATTACTCATTACTTCAATCTTAATCTTCATTGTTGTTTTCGTTATTTTGTGGCCACATTATTGGAATTTTTCTCCAGATCAGTGCTTGATATCGGGACCTTGAAATTTGAGTTAATGTTGTAAATATGTTGTTGCATGCCACTGAATATATGTAAAAAGTTTTATACCAAACTAGTATATACATAAACAAGTATATACATAAAAAGGTTTAAGGATATCCTTTTTGAGGATAAAAAAAGTTATGGCTCAATATCTTAAAATCACATAATTGTCAGATAAAACCTTATAATTTCAAGCTCTCGATATTTACATATAACTGTTAATTAGGACTGTATTTTCTGAAAATGACCATGAATCTTGGCATTGTTCCTATATGCAAGGAAAAGTACAAACAATGCAGCTGCACACTTTTTCATCATTTGTCGTCAAATGTCCATGTTCTTTTTTTTATTGCATCCATTAATTTGAGAAACTTGTACATTGCTCTTATACAGTAATGTCAGCATTTTTATTTCCCACAATTTTTAGCCTGAGATGATGTCAAGCATGTTTTGAATCAGCGTTCAGCAGTGCTTGTTTTTAAACTGCACTTGCAGTGGTTTTTAATGCTGAATCTGAATCTGAATCTGTTTGTTAAGGGACGTATGTAAAATTCACCATTCTTCATGCAGAGCTCAGAACAAGTGGAATCAAAATCAGTGCCTGAGTTTTGTTTGTCGAACTGGCATCGACAGCATGTGGTCTCTCTGGCTAGTAGAGGCGTGCTTGGCTTGGCATGGTCCATGGACCCAGAAATTGCCTTGGAGGAGTATGTGCCAGGGAACACACACACATACACATACTATTATTTTTTTACAGTTGCGTCTGGGGTAGTGTCAGAGTCAAAATGCCAGGCTAAGTGTTTGACTCGGTTGAAATCCTTGTAGACGCTGTTAATGGAGTGCACACTCTACCCTTCACCTACCAACACTAAAACAACACCAGATGGAGCCTACTATGCGCTACACTTCTCTTGCTCCCTCCTGCCTCTTTCTCTCTAACATAGTCTCTGCTCTTATACTACACCTTTGAATGTAGGCTTGGAAAAAAAGTCAAGCTAGTGTACATGGCTAAAGGGCCAAGAAGCGCATGGAGAATGGTGCTGAGGAAGAGGGGGGTCAGGAGTGTAAAAATAAGAAGCCCAGCAGGAGTGGAGCGCCAAGGTGACCCGCGCTGCAGCACCGGGGCTGGGCCGGGCATATCGAAGACATGGCGAAGGGGCTGCCGGAATTGTGGCCCCCGGTCTCTCAGGACTGCTTCAGGAAGATCTGCTGCCATACCTGAGGCAGCCGCTCATTTATCTGAAAAGCAGCGCTCCGAACTGCTAACGACCAGCTCAAATTGGACTATTTTTTCCCATTTGTCAGCCAACCAGCTGCACCAGTTCCGTTGGCACATCTGCGCGGACGAGGAAGGCATAGGGCAAAGAAAGTTTTGCGCTCATTTTTCTCACCTCGCTCGCTCCTCTCTTTCTTCTGCCGCTCAATCTCTCTCTTCATCCCATGTTCCTCGGCATATTCTTGGCGTCTATCAGTCTTGGAGACATGGCCCAAGCTGCCTCCAGTCTCAGAGGGAATGGGTGCCTTTGGCGACTGGCAAAGTCGTTTCCTGTGACATATTTTAGGTGTCGGCACAGCGGGAGCTCTTTACTGAGAGCTGTAATCCGGTTTGCGTTTGACTGTATTAAAGCATAACAGCGTGGTTTATTCCAGGGACATATTTTAAATGTCTTTCTCTTAACACTGACACATCACAATATTAACAGCTTGATTTTTATCACTTAATTCTGGTGTAATGACCGGGTGGAAGAAAGATTTTGGTAAAAATCAAGAATAAAAAAGCATAAAGAAGTTCAGTGGTTACCTGTGTGTTTCTGGTTTTGTGGTCTACCTTTATTTTAGCGATTTTGAACAGTTTGAGTGCGGTATTGAAATATTTGGATGTCATTTCCCCTGCATTTTTTTTCCCTCTGCATTTTTTCCAAATAGAACAACTAAAATAAAACATTAATATAACAGATTCAAGTAATCTTTTAGCAGCTTTTACTTTCAATTTGTCCTTTATTTGGTCATCCCCAGGTGCATAGCTGAGACACAATAACCCAGCCAGTTGTCCAGCATTAGTCATTGTTTTCCCTCCTTTTTTCCTTAGAAACAATTTCAGCTGGCTGACCGCTGTAAAAACTCAACCAACTAAAATATTTACAAACCTTTTCTTCCTCAAGAAACACATAATTAATTTGGGCACAGGCCTCTAACACTTAATTGAGTTAACCTTCTCCCCTCTCTCTCTGTAAGCCTTGTGGCCAGATGCTGGGGCCAGACGCACCAGCTTTTTTCAGCTGCTGTCTTTTTACCTCCATAGAATTCTGTTTTCTGACTCTAGTGTATATTTAAGCACGGAAGTGGCTACCTTTATGGTCATTCGTTTTCTATATAAATATAGGTTTTTATATAATTTGCAGATTTTCTTCATATTCTATTTTGTAAGTACATATAAAGACAGTGCTTTATACTGTCTAAGAGATTGCATAACGTTGTGTGTGTCTGTGTTTGGTAGTGAGTGTATACAGTGAATATTTGTGTGTGTTTGTGTGTGTATGCATGTGTCTGTGTGTGATGTGCAATTTTATAAGCCATTTGATCCTTGAAGATTCATCACGCTTGATCTGTAGTAAATAGGCTGCTTTGGTTTTGCTCTAGCCTGGTGAAGAGAGCAGGAGTGGAAGGTATCTGGTGTAATAGTGCTGAAACTGGTGTTTGGTGGTAGAGCAGAGGTATTGTCTTAGCGTATTACTGATGCAGCAGCAAATTGTCAGCGTATATTCAGCTTGTCTCAGTTTGTTTGGATGATGAAACCTTTTTGCAATCGGCCCGTGGCTACGTTACGCTCTTTCATGTGTCCTTTGCCGCTGTACCTTTGGAATTCTTTGAAATCATTGAACACATCTGCGCTCTTGAGGTCGACTTTCATTTCCACTCGGTAATAGTTTGAAGCCCCGGGTACATCATCTCGGATGTAGTGGCTGTTCGACACAGCTTTCAAGAAGCAATAATACAATGAAGGGCTATAGTCTTCAATGAAAAAGGACACTTAACATTGCATTTTGGACTTCAGTCGAATTAATATCTTGGACGCCTTTAGTGTGTGTGTGTGTGTGTGTGTGTGTGTGTGTGTATTTTTGTAGATTATGTATGTAGAGTCTGCAAACCTGTATCTGTATGTATGTATTTACATATATGTGTCTATGTGTGTTTCCAAATTTTGCTTATTATGTTTGTCTGCCTGCATGTGTGTGTGTGTTGTTGGCCTTAGGCGCATAGATCAGAATGAACTAAATCTCGCCATAATCACTCTTCCCATTCCT
>JAOUQW010000010.1:9332073-9344080 GCA_028565825.1 Olivaichthys viedmensis | reverse complement strand
CATATCTGATCTGAAACTTTATCCTTAGGCATGGTGCAACAGTTGTGGGAAAATACAAAAGTATTTTAATGAGAAAGTTTTGCTGACATCCATCTGTGTGTACTGCTTCTCTTCTCTTCTCTTCTCTTTTCTTCTCTTCTCGACTCTATGGTAAGTTAATCCATGTGTCACAATTATATTGTGGATTTTTAATTAGATATTGTTTATTCACCTTTAAAGTTATAGTAAAGTAGGAGCAGTGAAGGTTAGCTGTGTGTTTGTGTGTGCGATTTGGGAAATGATTTTGTTGTGGGTTGTGTGTCTACACGTGTGTTCTCATGCGTGTTTAGTGTTCTGCGCCTGGTTGGCAGTAAACTGTGTTGTACGTCTCATTCGAGGAGAGAGAAGAGAAAGAGATGAAAAAATTAGAGAGAGAGAGAGGGAGAGAGAGAAGAACAAGATGGAAGAGGGAAAAACAACAATTAGCTTCTCCAGGGGAGGAATAAAAAGCACAGGAAACTAATGACTGTATTGAGTTTACCTGCTGTTATATAATTTATATATCTTGTTAAGTCATCCATCAGCTCAGCGGAGCTACAAGTGTGTGCTGCTCTGATACGGAAACTGCAAGCGGAAAACACAGGGCTACAAACAACCGCACTACTTAAAGTACACCAGTGGGTTTGTTTTCCATTCAGATAATTTTACCCATAATCATAATGTGTATTTATTAAATTAGGTATTTTTCAATTGAACTATTATATGGTTATATAATATTTTCATATTCACTGTTATTATATAATTCAATGTTCTATATTTATAAATTAAAATCGATATTTATTAAATGGAGATGTGAAGCAACTTATAGACCTGACTTGTATGAAAATTGAAAAGTATAAAACATCCATGCAAGTGCATGTCACGTGCACAGCAACACCAGCCAGCATGCGCGTGACCAAGTGTGGCAGTCACTACTGCGACGAGCGCCACGCGCTCTTTGTTGATGTTTTGTGTTTCACTGTCTCGTGATGTGATTGTTCCCACCTGCGTTTCGTTAGGTGTAATTAGTAGTGTTTAAGAACCCCTCCTGTTTCTGTCCAGTTTGTTCCTGAATGTTTAATGTTACGTGTAGTGTATGTTTATGTCTAGTGTTAAAAATATATGTTCAATGTTAACACAGCTTGCGACTGTGTCCTGCCTGCGCCGCTACATGCCGTGACAGTGCAAGCATAAAATGCATAAATATATACTCATGAATCAGCAACGGTAGAACAAGAGTCTTAAACGTATCCTCATATGCAGCATGGCACTTAAAAATTTAAACACAAAAATGGCAATGCAATTGTATATGTTGGAGTCACAATTTGTTACATGTTTATACTCAGATTGTAAACGACATATCCTAATGGCTTGGTGTGCATATTTGCATTACATTATATTTGTAATTCAATTTGTAAGTCCTATTGTATATTTGTTTCATTTGACACATTTTCAGATGTTATGCTACAGATACAAATTAATTTGCATTTATTTGTGGAACATTACTTATGTATGGACCTAAATCACTTTATGCATGAATATAATATGCATTTTTGTTACCTGTGTAACACCACCACCCGAATATTCAGTCCAGACCTACGTGCTTTAGCCAGGTTATGGAGAGGATCATGTAATAGATGCGCCGCCGTGCACGGCTGTGCACATGACCTCGCTTGGCGGTTGCCATGACGACTAGCGCCATGTATTCATGTTTTGATGTTTGTCTAGTTCGCTCCCGGTCCTGTCTTTGATTGTTCCCAGCTGTGTCTCGTTTGCTACATAATCAGTCTATACATAATCCCCTGTGTTTCTGTGTCCGATGTTGTTCATTGTAAATGTCTATGTGTATGTTTATGTCCCCGACTTTCAGTTTGTTTAGAAGTTTTCCCGACTCTTGTCCGAGCCTGACAGATCACAGGCATAAAAAGCACCAGAGATGTTATGTAAGGGTGAAACTTTGCATCAATGACACTGTCCTTGTTAAATGATTTTGCCCAATATATGTAATTAAATTTATATCAGACTTTACTTTAATGTACTGTTTTGACAGAAAACAATAATATCTAAACGGTTTGTAAATCATTTCTGAGGATTCTTGATAGAGCATTGAAGTGGAACATTTGCCCCTAATGAGGTAAGCAGGAAGCGCGTCAGCCTTTGTGTTAGCGTTGTTGCTATGACTCATCCCGGATTAGAAAGGATCTGATACTGTGAGTCAAGCCTTCGCCATCTTCTCAGCTCCTTACGAAAACTCACCCCCTCATATCTCCATCCAACAAACAAACAACGCCTGCCGCCCTGTCCCATCTCATCAGTGTTACCACACATATTCAGTGAATTCTCTTCCATTTTGGTGACAGCATTCAAACGCCTCACTACAATTGCTAGGAATTATGAAGCATCAGTGGAAATTTGGCTTGTACTTCATCCAAATTTTTGTCATTCAGAAGAGCATGCTGAAATATGACTAGTAACGATATAAGAAGAAACCAGCTGCTGAAGGAAAAACAGAGCACCATATGGATAGATAGATATCCATACAGTCCAGTGTTCTCATGTAAAAGTGTAAGAAGTACATTTAATACTACCAAGATCAGAGATGAGTAAAGAGCTGGTGAACAGTGAAGCCATATCCTAAACATATACTGTGCGTAACATTCTTCTCGCCATTGTTGTGTGCGCCATTTTGTTGAATAATTTATGTTTTGACTTTCTCTCTGGTCCTCAATATGTTTGCATATTCCATAGCTACACACTGAATATGGATTGGTCTTGCAAAAGTCTTTCTGAAAATAAGGTTGAAACAAAAAGATGTGTTTGATTGGGTTGCATGCTTTGTAAGGAGTTTGTGGATTTTTCAGAAGTCTGCATGTGTATACAGTTATGGTGAGATCACACAAACGGACATTTTATCACTAGCTTTACCGACAGATGTTTCACTATAAGGCTTGGTGATTTATTTTTGCCTTTGCATGCATGCCTTGATTTTAGTAACAGGCTCTTGTGGATTCAAGAAACTGCATTACAGTGTCGACAAGGTGTGGAGCTTTGGCTAGACATCTGTTAGTTCTCTTTGCTTGTTCAGCATTATGGTAGCCACTCATTTAATTTGAGGGTCAGATTCCAGCATACCCCTCACTTGATTTCCCTCTCTTTCTCTCTGTCAAAGAGATGAACAGTGCTCTTTTTGAGTCATTCCCACTGCTTCCTCAGCTGCTTTAACCCTCTCTCTAAAATGTCTGCCTGTGAGGCTTTATTATTTCCTTATTTATGTACGCCACATTTTTATTCGGAATCACAATTTAATGAACTCTGTCATTATGGCCTTTAAATTTTTAATTTTCCGCTCTGCATCTGCTTCTGAAGATTGCTGGTGGGATGTCTGTCTGGGGATGGGTAGAGAGCACTCCGCTCCTCAACCCCCTCCTCCTTCCTCAATGCGACTAAGCCGGGCCCGAAACTCAGACCACCATTTTCAAATGGACCAGAAATGGGTTTTCTGGACCACACCTGGGTTCAAAAACAGCTTTGGCACTTGACTAAATGTACTCAACTCTCGGTGCAAACAGCCATGTTCAAGTGTGAAAAGGCCTTTAGTTCCTAGCTGAATTCTCTTCAGAGAGGAAAAACCTTGCATTCCATTCCAGCCCTTCCTGTAGAGAATCTGCTATCACACATCCAAAATCACAGTGCTGGCTGATTTTGCCTTCTGAAAGACCTCCAGTTCATTTAAAGATCTTGAATTAGCAAGCTTGTTGCTGGAGTATAAGCTTCATTATCTCCAGCTTCAAGCCCTTTTGGAGACTGCCCTTTCCTCATCATCCCCATTTATCCCTTAGATCAGTCCAGCCCAGTTTCAGTTCACTATTCCTCAGCTAAGCCCAAATCACGCTCAGCCTGATCCTGTACTCAGTGTGCACGCTTCAGTTCTGATAAGGTGTGAGGCCTGTCTGCCTCTGACTGACAAGCCAGCACTCACCACGCCAGTGTCTTGCACACGATAAGAGAAAATGTCAGCTTGATTTTACAAAATGTCATTTATCTTGCATTTTTCTCGCCATGTGATGGTACCAACCGTTCTTTTGCACTTGCCTAAGATCAGTCTATTTCTTATAATGGGAAATGTTTGGATTTGGGTAGGTGGAGGCAGAGCAGGGAGAAGCCACTAGCTGTGGCTACAGAACATACCTATTATTGAGCGGCTGTCCACATTTACAGTATATCTGTAGTGGCAGACATCTTAGAAAAAAGCACCTCGCTACCCTTTGAATGTATTTTCAAATTTATTTTCAATTCATTAAACAAAGTTTATGTATCCTTATGAAGACATTTCAAGAGCACAAATTGTTCTATTTTTCGCAAGTGGACTACCAGCTCAGTCATATTTCACACATTCATTTAAAAATTATCATATTCCTGTTGCTATGCAGTAAACGAACATAAGCTCTGGTATTGATCTGCTACTTAAAGCCTGTTTTAAATGTAGCCTCAGGGGACAATTCCACAGCGCTATATCCCATTGTGGTCTTTTAGTAGTCTGTCTTAGTCAGTGTGAGATACTTTCAGACAGTATACTTATCTCAACTTGAAAGTGTATCACATGAAGAGCCTTGAAGATATGGGGACTCAACCAACATGAGACAAAGGTCCAGTGTAAGGGATGTTACACAAGATCGCTGACGCACAAGAGTATGTTTGTGATGTTAGCTGAGCTTCCAGATCCAAATGCCAGTTTGCTTTCCTCTGTTGGCTGCTAGTGTGTGGGGGCTGCTGTAGGTTTTTTTCTTTACACTGGTGAGGGGAGGTGTTGCCACATTATTGAGAGAAACAATTCCTTCTCCAAAGATGAGTGGGCTAACAGGAACCATTAATTGGTTTAGAAGGATTTCACAGTTCAAGTTCCAGCTTAGCCTGAAGGCTAAAAAATGGTTATATTCAGATGTATTCAGTTAGTGCTTACCACCCTCCCTCCTTTAGCAAATGATTTCAGTCAGAGCAGAGGGTGTTTAACTTTACTTTTAAGCCTGAGGTTTTGATATGAGGGCCTGGAGATGAAGCAAAGCAGAGTTTGTACTCACGTCATCACTTTTAATGTTGAATTCAAAGCCCAAGCTGTCATATATTATTCAATGAGTTTTCTTCTTTTCTCCTGAGCACTATGCTAACTGTACCTTTCTGGCTTCAGCTTCACTCTAAGCAGCCCTGGCACTGAATCAGGTTTGTTTTCTTTCTTTTTTCTTATGAGATGTTTCGTCTTGAGTCATCACTGACTCAAAGTGACATTTATGGAGCACACTGATGAAGCAATTCTTCCTGGCTGCTTAAGCCACGCTCCCATAGTCTCATACAGAGCCTTGCGCCAGTCTATGTGCATGGTTTTTTTTGGGGGGGATTTTTTTCCCTGGGCCCAAAGCTGCCTCCATGATCTACAACCCAGACGGATCACAGACTGAGAGAGGATACGTCTTGAACGTGGAGCTCCCTGGCAGCCCCGCGGGAACCTACTGAGTGTGTTGTCTCTCGCTCTTAGTCAAATTTATTGCCACTCCATCTCCGATACTCCTAACAAAGGCGCCCGGCCCACGATTCCCTGCTTATTTGTCAAATCGCCGCACCTGTGAGGGTTCCAGCTCAAGATAAATTTTAGGTTGAAGTGGTTGGCCAGGAATAAATCTTCCCCTTTGTTTTTTTTTTCTCTCCTCCTCTTGTTTTGTACTTGTTCCATTTGGGGGAACGGCGGGGCTGCAAAGAAGCATTTTTTTTCTCATGAAACGCAATGGTGAAAGCTGTGATAAATTGCGTTCTTTGTTGACACCTTCATTGGGTTATTTATGGCTCATTAATTGAACTGAAAAGGAGAGTTGTTGGCACAGCAGGGGGGAGGGAGGAGGGAGAGAGCCTCGGTTTGGTTAAGACCCTCAGGCCTCAGAGAGAGAAGGAGAGAGAAGGGGGATTTTCATTCCCAGATTTACTTCCTGTTTGCAGTAGAAGGAGGGAATACATTCATCTGAGATGGAGGGAGAAAAGAAACGATGATGACATCCACAATCCGGCCCACCCATCTCCTCCCAAACCTCCCCTCTCTTTCTTTCTGCCTGCTCCCCTCAAACCTGAAAGGCTTTTTAAAATCTGTCACTATGGATTCATTTGGTTCGAGGAAAGAAATATGCTTTAATCTCATTGAGGCAGGAATATCCCTCGCACAGAAGCCATTTGCTGGTGCAGCTCTAATGGAACAAGTCAAGGTGCTTATTTTTGCTTCCCCCTTTAATGACTGTGGAACATATCCTAAAATTTCTCTGTCAAAATCAGTTTGGCACGTGCTTATTTTATTCCGGGCCAAAAAATCCCAACACAAGCAGATTGTTAAAAGTTGGCTCAGTCAGCACTAGTGCTCAACTGTATCAGTGGAACAATGGAGGCAGCTCTTTTGATATCAGCCTGTTTTCAGACCTGGGAGCCTTGCAAGGAGAACCGAGCACTTCAGACACCCACTGTTAATTAACAAGTGGATTAAAGATGCTCATTTTCATGGGCTGAAGTACCTCAAAGCACTTCAAAGGGTGATTGGAGTGCAGCGCGAGGTACACTAATGAGTGCAGAAATGCTCTCTTGGTTTATCTGCTGGGCTTGCATGTCCTTGAGCGGAGCTCATACACGGCCTGGCTGCGTGCTTTCTCCATTCAGGGCTTGGTCCTGTTGTAGCTGTCAGTCAGCCTGTTCCTGGTTTTCCAGTGTCCCTTCCCTGTCTACCTCTCAGGACATCCTTCTCTCCTTAGCCTTCTCCTAAGGGAGCTGTGCGTGTGTATGTGTGTAAGTCTCAGCTCTAGTTGTAGATCAGGTGTGGGATCTTCTCTCTCAAAGCCCCTGCATACTTTCTCATTCTGTGAGAGCCTGTGAGGCTCTCAGTTTCCTGGAACACACTGATAAACCAATTCTTAACCGGCTTTCCTTGTCCTAACATGAGCCATATAAGTTATTACAATAACACAAAACTACTTTTATGTCAAAAGATTTGCAGAATTGCATGTTTAGGTGAAGCCTAAGTATAGTATCCCTTCCTGGTTCGATTTTGACTTGGCAAACACATGAGCAATAGTCATCTACACCCCAGATGTGACGTGGCTCCCAGTTGACTGCAGCTAAAGACTGTGTGCTTTGAGGCAGCTGCATCTCGATGGATCATAGAGAATCCTGCTGAGAATGTGCATTTATTTATGTGTAAAATGAGGCTGCGTGTTTTCATCATAAGTGTCAATATGTGTGTGAACACAGTACTGTGCAAAAGGTCTTAGCTGAGAAAAATGTATGATTCTGATAAACATTAGTACAATAAAATGCATAATAATATAATGAGTTTTTATGTATTTGTGTGGTCTGTGGTAAATCTATCCAAACATCAGAAAGAATTTTCGATGACTTATTTTTTTCTTTTTGGCTTTGGCTGTTCCTCCTTGTCCAAATGATCTCATGCAGCATTAGTTATGTTAAGATCAGAGGTCTGAGGTGACAATTTAATTATTTAATTTTGTTTGCAGCGTGTTAAGGTGGTTGTTATCGTGCTGAAAGCAAGGTTTTACCAATTAGTCATTTTCTCACAGATACAGCATGATGAATCAAAATCACTTTATATTTCTCAGAATTTATCATTCCATTGATTTTGACCAGATTCCATCAATCATTGGTTGAAATGCACCCAAACCATGAGGGAGCCGCTGCTGTGACTCTCAGAAACTTGCAGACAAGCATTGGTGCGTTTTTCACCAGCTTTTTTTCTGACATGCTGGTGCCTTTGTGAACCAATAAATCTCAAAATTGGACACATCTATCCATAACACCTTTTGGTTGTTGCACCATGTTTTAAGGTCTTTAGTGTGCTGAAATTTCTTCTGCTTCGCCTTTCTGCAAAAATATATATTTTTTAGCTGCAATACACCCTAAAAGAATGTACTTTGGTGCCATATGCTAAGCAAGGATTTGACATGATTTTTTTTTTTTGTCCCTTAAGCAAATACATCCTTTAAACACCCAGGACCCATTGTTGGGTCCAGACTTACATTCCTCCCTCTTCGTACTACATACCTTTCCTTTTAGTTTCATAGTAGTTACTGAATAATATTCTTTAAGATGAATAATAAAACTGAATAATAAGGTGGGAATTAAGTTAAGGAATGTACATGAGATGCTGAGAGCTTTTGGGGGGATCACGCTGCATTTTTTCTGTCTTCAATTTTTTTTTTTTTAGTTTGAACATTGAAAATCCAGGTTGATAGCCTATTGCTCTCTGATAATCTTTTTTTAATACAAAAATATGACTGTTTATTTAGGTGTGTTTTCCTTACGGCACCTAATACACCGGTACAATGTAGTGCATTGAAGAGAGGTTTGGGATTCAAACCTGTATTTGATTAGCCGTCTCACAAGATATCAACAACGTTCATGGAAAATGCACATTTTTGTTACCTTTATTGTATTAATATTTATTTGCATTAATTCTTATGTTGCAAATAAACATTTACTGTCCAGATGAATAGCTGGCCTAAGACATTTGCACATTATTGTATGTGTGTGGGTGTTTGAGTTGTGTGTACTGTAGTGTTGAAGTACATGACCTAATGTGATACAGGCTTTTTTGTAGTAATTAGCATTTTTAATAGGCATTTGCATTTTAATTCGCACAGTTGATTGTTTTGTTTTGCTTAGAATTATTGTTTAGTTTAAAATACCCAAAGCAGATACTATGTATAGACCAAGCAACCTTTTTCATCGAACAAACTTCCGTATTACTCTGTCTTTTCCGTTAAAAGTGTTTAAGAGCTATTTGTGTCCTATACATTCCTATGTGCCTCCAGCAGAGGGCTCTTTCAGAGAATAAAATTTATGGACACATACCACCATTAGGACAGTTTCTGCATTTCTTATGTCAAGAATAGATTTGGTCTGTAAGCAACAATTTAATTGAATGATACTACACAGGATACTGGATTACTGGAGCACATGCAATATGCATGGATTTTACTGTATGTTTATTTCTAATCTATCTACTTCATAAAAATTTAAGATATCATTCTCTTGATTCTGAGGTTAAAACTTAAATTATTTACATTTGCATTTACACACGGCATCTATTTCTTTGTTTCTCTTTTCGGTGATGCTGATTCCGTCCTTCAATGCTACCCAAAAACCTGCGATAAAGGTAAGCAATTTTACAGTTTTTATTTGCACCTATCCCCAACAAGTCTTAAATAGGTTAAGAATAGAAGAAAAAAAAAGAATGCCTATATAGACACTATAGATTACAAAACTGTAATCAGTAGAAATAGTTCTCCTCTGTAAGCCAAACAATATTGATTTAAATGTTTCTTGGTCATAAAGTTTAGTAACTACACACACAATACTTTATTTTAATGTAATGCTCTGTTATGTATTTATTATGATTATTCATATTAACAACCATTTTAACATGCACTATGTAACACATTACAAAATACTGTTGCTATTTTTTATGTTCACCATCAAAGCACTGAGCCCCTACAAATTATCACAACACACAATCAGACATAAAAGCCTTTTTTAAAGCCTCCTCTGCATTTTCAGACAGAACAACCATATTTCTCTCAGTGTGCCACCTAAGATAGGACCACTTTAGTGACAGTTTTGGAGATGGAGACAATGGTGTATTTTGCTCTGTTGTCACAAACTTGCACAGCAACTGTTTCAGTCTTCCTCCACTCAGTATTCATCTTTTGCAACCAGTGAGTAACATATCAAGATGGATAGAAGATGATATACGTTTAATATTTGTTAATAAGAAGTTGTATTGTGCAAGGGTGGAGAGTGATAATAAACTAACATAAATAGAGGATAATGATCAATGTGTTTTCTCGGGAGCAAACACATATGCTTGACACCAGCTCATACAGTCAGGGCTGATGCTAGTGGGATAAACGGTGGTGATGATTTTAGGGGCCCACAACTGGAGAGAGGCCCACAAAAATTTCCAGTATGATGTCCGAATATATTTATAGAATTATAGGTGTTTTGGGGCCCCGACCAATATTGTTTCAGGAAACTCAGAATTCCTAGCTATATTCCTGCATACAGTATATACAGTATATTTTCCTTCTTCTAGATTTTTGATTCTCATATTATTCACTTGTGGACTTTTTTATACCTTAGTAGTCTGGTAGCAGGGCAAACAGCTATAGTAGGAAAAAAGGTTAAAGATTTAAAAATGATTTCTGGTCACTGACTGTTGTTTCTTGTATTTACAACTCTAAACTTTTAACAATTTGAAATGTCAGTGAACAGTATACAGTACTTCCTTTATCAGTGATCAGGGTCATTTTCTTATAGACTGACGTAAATGAATTTGCAATAATCTGTTGCAGCAATTTTAGCTGCAACAGATTATTGAATATAAAATATATTTTACTAAAATATGAGGAATAACTCTATGCCCTTTTAGGTGTTTTTTTTTATTTTATTTTTATTTTATTTTATTTTATGGGTGATCTACCTGTTCATGACTGACATATTTCCTGGCAAGCGTTGCACATTGTGGGTCTCAGAAGAACGTGGCTGACACCTGACAGCTTATTGACAGGCTCCTGAGCTGCACTAGTGTCTGCATGCTCTTTGAATCATCGCAGGCACTCCAGCAAATATGATCCCCTCTGATGGCCTTGCTCTAAACTCAGCCTGATGTCCCCTAGCTATAACAGAAATGACAGCTTACAAATAAACCCATAATTATCTCATCTCCAGTCCCCACCATGGGCTGCATTTGCATAGGCTGCCTCTTTGAAGGGAGCTAGTCTAATAAACCCTCAGGGGCCAGCACTCTTTGTTAAGTGGGGGCAGGCCATACCCTCTACCATAAACGTGAAGGCAAGAGCAGGAGATACAAAGCAAGCTCTGAGTTTTTACAAAAGACTTACCATCCCAGACCGATCGCAGTTTGGTGGCGTACAAAGCAGACCAGAGGACGAGATTGCTCCTATTGTGTTTCTGTTGTGCGTTTTCCCGTAGAGGGAGGATTTATCTTCAACCTGTTAAAACGGAAAAGACAGAGAGCGATAGAGGGGGCCAAAATGCGATTTTTGAATGTTCACAGGAAAGGTGACTGGTCTGTAGAAATTCAGCTTTAATTCTATCTTCTACCCGAAAACACAAAAGGCTAATCGTCCATCACAAGGGCTGTGTTCCAGCAGCACAGCGAGTCCCAGCGCTGAAGGTACCAACTCTCCCCAAAGAGCAGACACGTGTTCAGTCTGGTCCCAAGATTAGGCATTTAAAGGAGGAGACTCATGAAACTGTGTGAATCAAACTTTCTTGAAGAACAGCATGGATTTGTAAATCCAGTATAAAGAGCATAGGATCTGAAACGAACCCGGTGTCCTTGCTAAAGTTACATGCTTTACCAGATTACATAAATGATAAGTGAAGAGAAAATATTGTATATTTCAAATATTTTTTTGGCTACTGCAGTGCCCAAATTTCCCTTTGGGGATGAATAAAGTACATCTGTCTGTCTGTCTGTCTGTCTTTTTAAAACCTGTCCATCAAAACAGGACGATGGATAGATGTATTTATAAAGAGAAAACTGTTTCATTAACAGGTAACACCACTCACTTATCCTAGAAAATTGTATGTGTGTGTATGCGTGTGGTATGTTTGCATATGTGTTTCATGCATGCATGTTTTCCTCCTCTGGGTAATTCACCCCCAAGTCTCTCTCTGGGTCCCGCCCACCAAAGGTGCCATGAAAGCTCATGGCATTGGGTTCTCCTCTTTAATTAGCTTGACTTCTTTGCATGGCTGCCATGAGAAATTCAGATGGGGTGGAGTGATAGCTGACATTTCTCTCTATCTGCCTCCTGCTCTCTTGGTCGCTAGCTCCGTCTTTCTCTCATTTCCCTGTCTGATTCATCTCATCTTCATTTCCCCAGATCCTGTTTTTAAATTTTTATTTAGGGTGTCATTTATT
>JAOUQW010000010.1:9324573-9327073 GCA_028565825.1 Olivaichthys viedmensis | reverse complement strand
TCCTCACCACGCCCACCACAATCACCACGCCCACCACAATCACCACAATCACCACGCTCACCATCCCCACCAAGCTCACCAC
Organism: Olivaichthys viedmensis; assembly: GCA_028565825.1. Lineage (NCBI taxonomy): Eukaryota > Metazoa > Chordata > Actinopteri > Siluriformes > Diplomystidae > Olivaichthys > Olivaichthys viedmensis. The sequence goes on along the minus strand of JAOUQW010000010.1, from coordinate 9,326,991 downwards.
AATCACCAAGCTCACCACAATCACCACGCCCACCACAATCACCACGCCCACCACACTCACCACAATCACCACGCCACAGGCCTGAACAGCTTTCAAATGGTTTATTCAGATTACAGAATATAGCATTCTATTCTATTCTATAAGTGTGATGAGTCCTGAGTTCAGGGCAGAGTTTCCCAGAAAACATTTCAGCACAAAGTTAAATGGTAGCGCTAGCATCACATTAAACACTCTCTCTCTATCAGTTTATGATGCTCTTAACTTAATGATGTTTTTGGGAAACGGGGTCCAGATTAATTTTGTAAATGTAAATAATGTTTGATGTAAATCTGAGAGGTGATGAGTTTGGTCTCTGTGAGACTGTTAATGTTCAGTAAAGAAATGTGTTTGATGTTTTTGTGAATATATTTGATGTTGCAATAAAATGTATTTTTCTACACAAAATGCTGCTTGTGTTTGAGAAAAAACTGGATATTATGTTTATAGCGAGTGTGTAATTATAGTGTGCAATCATCGCGAATGTGTGATTATAGTGTGATTATAATGCTTGTGATTATAGCGAGTGTTTGATTATAGTGTGATTAGAGATTATAATGAATGTGAATATAGTGAGTGTGATTATAGTCAGTGTGATTATAGTGATTATAATGAGTGCGAGTGTATGCGAGCGTGTTTTATTTACTCATCAATCCGTCACTCAGATCAGCTCATACTGCAACACCCTCTCATATTCACGTTTATCTTTCAATATCACTCAGAATAATGGTGTGATTTCTCAGAGCAGTGCTGTAAAAACTGAATCAGACTGAATCAGCTCTGTGTTTACCTGATTGGTCCAAGGTCAAAGGTCAAAATGTCACTGACTCAGCGGTGCATCACTGCAGGTCACAACACTCCGTTCTAATGTCTGACACAAACAACAAAGTAAAAGTGCAGCACACACTATAGCGTTCCATCACACATACAGACACAGATGGGTGAGAAATGAAAGGAGAACCCTGAATAAATGAGGGTCATCCACAGGTCACGAGGGGTCACTGAACGTTTTGATGAGGATGTAAATGATGTAAATCAGATGCTCTGGCCTTCACGGTCTCCAGATTCTTAACCCAGTTGAACACCTGTGGGAGATTTTGGAGCGACGTGTTCGACAGCCACCATCACCATTATCAAAACCACTTGAGGGAACCGTTCTTCTTTAGGAAGAACGGTTCTCCATCAGTTCCTCCAGTAGAGTTCCAAAGACATGTAGAATCTACACCAAGGAGCATTGAAGCTGTTCTGGAGGCTCGACACCATATTAACACACTTTATGTTGGGTTTGTGTGTGTGTGTGTATAAATCTAGACATGTGTTCCAGCTCCAGGCTCTTTGTGTATCATTCAGAACGGCGTCCTCTTATAGCACCTCAAATGCATTATGGGTATTCTTCTGTACTCATTTTAGACCCTACAGTGCACTCTATTATTCCCACTGTGCGGCTTTCAGACACGATTACATCGTCTTCCCTAAATAGTGCACTAGATTTTAAAACATCAGTAAAAACATTAACGTGCACTGAGGTGAGGTACGATCTGAGTTTTATTCATGAGCCGATTTCCTGACAGATGTGAAACGTGCTGAGGTGTGTGTTAGTCCGTGACGTCCCCTGGAGTTATTTATAATTCAGCTTTACTGCAGTGTAAGACTGAGCCGTAAAAAACAAACCAAAGTTCGCTGAACTAGCAGTAACCCCACAAGCAGGAAAATCAGAGACATCTTTAACGGAACAGTTAGCATCGTGCAAACTGCATGACTTAATGCCACCTTGACACACACACAGTCATTCCAAAGTGCAGCACTAAAGTGTAAACAGTGTAAACGTATTGACAGCTGTTTAACATTTAACGCTTAGACTGTCAGTAAAACCTCCTCCATCACTGAACCTGCGTTTCTGAATGAACTCCAACCTTCTGCTTGTTTAGCCATAATTAAAAACACTTACAATATTTACGCTACATTACAGTTCAGCTTTATTAAATATGTAACTTTCATGCATTAATCTTCAGTAAGTGTTTTAGGTCAGGCTGTGAACTGTTATTTAATAAACTATTTTGTTTAACTTTATAAAAAATTTAAGGCTCTATGAACATATATACACAGTGCTGTGCAAAGGTCTTTGTGTTTTATGTAAATGTAATCTTAGATGTTTATTTGATGTCTTCTGCATTAGTGTGTGATTAAAAAAAGAGATTTTACATTTATTTTCCTTAAAATAAAAATGTAAACATTCCAGAGAAATGTGTGCAAGTGATTAAAGAAAGTGAGATATTCAGCACTAGAGCACTTTTTAGATAAAAACAATCAAGGCTGTTCTGGGATTTTACCTGCAGAGACAGAAGCAAGTGAGAACCAAAGTTCTGCAGAAGAACCGTGGCA
>JAOUQW010000010.1:9302529-9319552 GCA_028565825.1 Olivaichthys viedmensis | reverse complement strand
GCTGACAGAAAGGCTACGGTAACTCAGATAACCACTCTGTACAATTGTGGTGAGCAGAAAAGCATCTCGGAATGCACGACGCGTCGAACTTTGAGACGGATGGGCTACAAAGGGAGGCCCTACCCAGTATTAGTATAGTATTCCTAATAAAGTGCTTGGTAAGTGTAATATATATATATATATAAAATTTGGTTTTGTACACATCATAAATTCTTTCTTCTTCTATTATCATTATTATTATTATTATTATAGAATAAGGTTCATAAGGCAAGGCAATTACTAAAAAAAGTATGTTTGTTTTCTTTGCTTTGATAGCTTCATAACTACATTACTGATTTTTTACATTTTTATTATATTGTTAATGTTTTGTATTTTAGAGCGTAGGTAAAAACTTTTTTCATTTAGCTACACCATTTAGAAACACCAAATTACACAGGGTCAGGATAAATATAGTCAGTTCTCTTGCTAGTTTAACTGATCTTTCTTCCTGCACAAGGTAATATATATATTTTTATATATATATATATATATATATATATATTTGAGAATCAACCTAAAAGAAGAGAGACTGTCATGCTTACACACATTAAAATGACTTCATTAAGGAGGGAAAGTGAAGCGTGCGATCGCTGCAGAGCCCTGCCTCTCTTCTGGCCAGCAGACCAGCGGCTAGATAGCGCAGCCTCTCTGAGAGGAATCACCTCTTTTGTCATCGCTGCTGGCATTAGCCAGAGATTTGCATATATTTCTAAAGGAAAGCATTAAAGGAGTAGAAAAAAATGACTAATGCACTATTGAAAGACTTCCTTTCAAGATTAAAAGGAGCTCCATTAGAAATGTATGACTGCTCATGTAGTTTTTATTTCATTTTCTGTCACTGCTTTCCTTCCTTTTGTGAAAGCCTTTGATTATCCTCCGGAAGAGAAAAGGGAAAAGATATAGCCACTAAGGCTTTTGTGTGTACAGGGCAGATGCTGTTTGGAAGTCTTCTATTTTTTTTCCACATTAACTCCTTCATCGTGTGATAATATTTGTGCATATTTGCATATTTGTTTCTTGATGATACTATTAGAATTTTTCAATTTCTATTTCGCTAAATGCAATATGTTAATAATATATAATTTGCTCAGCATTATCCTGTTAGGATGTGGTTAATGTCCTTAAGGTCACAGTTGATGCATTTTGGGTTGGAGAACTCGCTTTGCAAGAGGCTGTTAAACAATGAGAGAAAGTTGTGTAAGTTGTTGCATCATGTGGTCGTTACCTACAGCACATGTGCATCACTGTAGAGGAAAGAACACAGAATCACGCATCTCTCTTTCACGCAAAATCACAGTGTAACCAGTTCAGTCCAGCGTTACGCCACAAACACACACACACAAACACACACACCTGGAGTGGAGCATGCAGAGGCGCACTCCTCCAGGACCGTGCCCACAATGCTTATCACTCTGACCTGAATTCTGGGACAGCGGACAATTTCTCAAGCAGCTGGGGATCAATCAAAACCCACTCCAAATGTGCCCACCTGCCAATTTTACATTAGGATGCCACGCTGTTCAAAATGGGGTGTTTTTCACTTGTGTTTTTGATTACTGCACAGGCGGAGTTGTACTCCTTACGGGGCCCCAGGAGCCAAATGAAGCCTTCCTTCCCTCCCCAAGTGCTATCTCTTCTCTCCAGGACTGACTAATCTGTACTGGGGAGGTGGATGTGGACATGAGGGGGACAGGCTGAAACATGTGCCTTTACATCTGGCAGGGACTGCTTGGCACTGGTAGCAGGGCTGTAAATCATATATGCGCACTATGTAGTGTTCAGTGCCACACCATAGGCTTACTTTGATTGGTTGTTACTAATATGTGATCAGTGTCTGGGTGTGACCTGTCTTGAGAGCTGCTCTTGTTGCTGCTCTTTATATTTGGATTTAGCGATGATCTGTGTGTTCTTTCTTCACCTTCCTCCTCATCCTCTTCCTGTTGACGACTTTAATCCAGAGTCCCTCTTTTCCCAGCAGGTGTCAGTGTAATATTATCAGGCACTCACACACACCACTTGATAAAACAGAAGAGGGACAGAAAGAAATCACCCACATCTTAAAACCACACGGGCATGCACACATGCATACTTCTGTTTTGAGTGCATAGAGTTATTTCGACTCTATAAAGTAACTATGGACTTGAGAGTCCATAAGAGAGAGGCAGGTCAGAGCTTAACAGGTGCTGAAAGACTTGTTCAAGTGTGTTCGGAAAGCAGGTGTGGTGTGCTCAGGGCTGCTGGCTTTGTGATGCACCTGCACATTTTTACTCTGTGGTTGTACTGGAACAAAGACCGGATGTAAATGCAAATGCAAGAAAAAAAAAGTTTCCACCAGAGTCAGTTGACTTTTCTGCCCACCAGTAAAGTCGTTTTTTGTTTTCAGGATTTTTCTCGTCGAGCTGCTGATGGCAACAGCCATTTTAAAGTTTGGATGTAAAGTCAGTACTGTGCTAATGCAAAGAGATTTAATATTGTTGTGCGTATAACATGGGCATAATATCTGTGTTGTTGTAATGGGAAAGTGTTCGCAGTGAATGAGGTGCTCAATTACACAGTCAAAAGAGGTTCATAGATTAAAAAGTACAGATCTTTGGTTGTAAGGTCATTTTGGCTATAGACAATTTTTTTCTTTTGTGCTCTATCCTTACATTTCCCAGTGAGTCATAACAGTAACAAGTGAGCCAACTGTAAAAATTATGCTCGTCATTCGATGCATTCTCAGCAGCAGTCGCTAGTCTGGGTCCTTCTCATCTTCCCCTGCAGTATGCGTGCCTCTATTTAGGTTTTGCCCCAAGGTCAAAAGTCAGACCTCGACTCGCCGCATATGCTTGCCAAACTGTTGCTTCGTCTTCCGGACCGAAATGTAATCATCTAGATTAGCCTGAATAATTATGTTGTCCAGACCTATTAATTCTGTCAGGTGAGGGAGCTGACACTGGGTCGTAAAAAATGGGCATCCTTCCAAATGCCGCTCTCAACTCGTTCTAATTGGCCTCATTGTAGATGAAAAATTAAATGGCCAGCCTGGCTATTAATGCTGACGGTTATGGATGGGATGCCGTTGTACTTAATTCAGCCTTTTGCTTGTCCCTTTTATTTCCTCCACAGTGTTCTGTCCGCCCGTGATGTATGCTCTGTTGGAGGGAAATCGCAGACACACAATGGGGTTTCAGTCTACTGGCCGAGGGCCAGCTTTGGGGGTGTCAGAATGTTAGCATAATTGCTGGTGTTTTTGCAGACGCTGCCCTGTTGCACTGATCTGAATGTTAGCATAATTTTAAGGCATTGTTAGCGAATGTTAGTGTAATGACACCAGTCTGGGCCACTCTCATATTTTGCTGCCGTGCAAAGTATCTATCGGTCTATCTGAAAGCAATGTTGGGCTTTTCTCTCTAGATTATTTAGATTAGTGTTTAGCTGCAACATGCTATGTCCAGAGCTTTGTAGCCATTCTGCAGAGGTCTGCTCTTCCAGATGGAGAGCTGAAGATGGAGGAAGCAGCAGAAAGGCGTCTGCCTGAAGGTCTGAAGGCCCTCATGCATTAATAACAGCGTCTTCCTCAATCTGCCCAAGGCAGACGCTGACTCTTAAAGATGTGCTCTGATAGCCAAAAGTGTATATACTGTGTATATATACTCAGAACAATTCTCCTTCTTTTTCCCTCTCCTCCATTGGTCAACCACTACAGCCTTGGCAGATAATGCAGGAAATCTGCAAAAGTAAGGACTTTACAATGCTTGGACTAGACTTTTTCAAAGTCATATGGCAGTCTCTATGAAGGTGTTGGCAGCCTTTGGGCACAGAAACTGCAGAAGCTTAAAACTGTAATGGAGACTTGCTGCAATATTGATCATGTACCTTGCTTTTGTCAGTGGAAGTTCTATTGTCATTATTATTAATATTAACGGTATGGCAAAAAAAATTGAGTGAATTGCTCTACTAAAATTCTAAAGGGAATATGATCTCACCCGTTGCTATGGGAACAGAGGGGGATGAAGATGTTACTGCGTATGGTCGTTGCCAAGACTCGCTGACTTAGTCTTGTGTGTATGTGTGTGTGCGTGTTTGTCTTGAGTGTATGTGTGTATGTGGGACTGCATATGAGAACATGACTGATACAGGTGGTGCATGGACTGTTATCACTTCTGTCTTCACACACGTATGAAAGCTGTCCGATTAAAAGTTCCAGTCTCTCTTTAAAAATCTATCTAAAATATTTTTGCAGAAATACATTCTGCGTTTGCCACATTAAGAGTCGTTTCATTATTCTAATCCACTGATATCGCCCTGTCTTTAATAGAGTTAAACTGCTGGTCTTTTAATAACTGACTCTATAAACAGCGAGGAAGTAGTGGCTAGGTCTCATTCAGAGAAGTATAAGTGAGACAATGATGAGCTTTTTCGAGAGTCGTGGAGCAGGTGAGCTTTCTGCAGCTTGAGAGGAACCTAATTGGATTGAGAAGGAGGCGTGTTACAGGGTCCTCCACATGAAAGCCTCTCTGTTAGACTGGGGCTGCTGCGTCTGCACCCCAGACACAGCTCATAGCGCTCAGACTCCTTTCCTTCTCCTCTCAACACGCCCATTCTAATTGGCTGCCTGATTTATTTTTTGTGCTCTGCAATTGCGGTAAATTGGTTTTGAAAGGCTAACATTTTCAGTCATCTTCTAACTCCTCTTTCTGGGAGTAAGATTTTCTAGAAACAGTTAAATAATAACTCAGTTCGGAGTCTGTAAAGAGTTTCAGTTTATGACTGATGATCTAGGATCGGGTGCTTATATGTTTATATATTCAGTCCATATGACAGGAAATACCTGGTCCTAACATCACTGTGTAAAAGCTTTAGGAGCCATTAACGTAAGGCTTCAGGTCTGGTCAGTAGCTTGTTAAGGGACATGTGGGGAGCATGAAATGGGTTACTTGTGGCAAAGAGAGTAATATTGTCTCTTTATTTCTTAGGCCAAAAGGAAACATCCACCGCACACACGCACAACAAAAACATGTTCAGGCATGTTAACTTGCCTGGGCAACATTGCACGTGAGCGGCCAGCGCAATGAAAGAATGCACTTATTAAGTGCAGCACCTGCAGGCAGACGCATTCAGTCCACACTAACCAAAAGACAAACTACGCGGTAGAGAGGCTGAATAGGGTTTGCAGCGAACTAAAATGTGCTGGTTTTATTCATCCGAGCCAACCGTTCACTGCACACATGCCGTGAGGGACAGTGAAGGATTCCCATCACTCAGCCTCATTACAGAGGCATGTTAACATTTAACAAACCCAGTATGAGAGAAAATAAGGTAATTGATGGCATCAAATCATTTAAATATATGCGATTGTTTAGGTATCAGGCACAAAAAATCACCTAGATAGTGCAATAACATGAAATGTGTAAATATATTTAAGTCGCAATGAAAACACAACGTTGTTTGACTCGTCTCCATTTTGTTTTTTAATCACTTCCCTCTGAAATTAATTGGAATTTAATAAAGCACTTTGTTGAATAACTTTTCTCAAGGCGTACTACATGTCATTTGCTCTAATTGAATATGTTGTTACTATAGAACAGGGTTTCCAACCTTTTTAACATTGCAGACCAGATCGCAGCCCACAATATTTTTTTGAGGGACCAGTGTGTGGACGACGGAAGGGAGGGAAGAGAGGCAGGTGGACATTTTGCGGCCTGCATTGATTGTGATAATATAGTTGATTATGATTTGTTGGTGGAGATGGTGATAGTGTTGATGATAGTGTTGTACACAGTTAGTATACAGCCAATGTGTGTGTGTGTGTGTGTGTGTGTGTGAAATAGAGCTGCACAATATATGATTTGTTAATCGTTATTGCATAATTGGTTTTTGCAATACTGATATTGCAGAACCCGCAATATGCAAATGAGCACTCTAACAAACCTGTATTTATTGTGTTCTGTGATTATTCGGAGCGATCTCCGAGGTTCTAGTTTTTAAATAATTTTTGGCATTGGCTTGATCCACATTGCAGGCCAACTTTTAATAATGACAAAACACAGGTTCACTACTTTGTTCCAATATATTGCAACCTCGCAATATGCTATTTTTTCTGTATCATGCAGCTCTAGTGTGAAAAAAAATTAATCGGTGTGTTGGTTGTCCAGAAAACTTGTTTCTTAATATAGTTTTACTTTACTGATTCATTTGTTAAACGACAGTCTTGGCTCCCCAGAGGGAGGCCTAATGCCCTCACTGCCACATTGTTACAGCCCGGTACAAAATGACCCACGACCCGGTGGTTGAGAATCTCTGCTGTAGAATGTATGAGTCTGACACTGTGACATTGTACACTGTAATTCAGTGTAGTGTATCACATTGCAGTTAGTAGAAAAAGGTCCTTTTTGCTGTTGATCTAGGACCAGCTTTCACTATCCTTAAATGTTACATAGAGACATGAAACTGTGCTCAGATCAGTTTTAACCAACACTATTTACAAGTGAGCAGGGCTGATAAGACCGCCATTATACCAAGCGAGAGATATAGAGGCTCAGAGCATTGTTCTTCCATTTGTTTGGGAGATATAGAGTAATGCCCTGCTTATCAGTGCTGGTCAAAGTGTTAAACCTCTTTCTTTTCTTCCTTTTTGTAGTACATTTCTGAAGTATTTGTTCATTTATAGGTTAGGCATCGTACACATCAGATATTATTATGAACAGTCTTCTTATGTAACTCATTGAAATGATAACACGTCAAACAAGCTAGAGAGTCACACATTGGACTTTGCTTGTAGCTGCTGGATGCATTAGCTGCTAGTATCAGTTGTGCGTTCATGCTTTTAACAAAACAAAACCTCAAAGACTGAATGACGTGCTCAGCTCTCCTCAGACTCTTTTATACTGTACAAAATGAGCTAATTATGTGCTCATAGATTAACAGCATATGGAGGGACAGCCTTACAGGTGCCGGCACTCCATCATACAATTGTTACCCAGAGATTGATCATCATACTGAGGGTGTATGAAAATAATACCTAGACATACACATACGAAAAAATAGACTTTAATAAATAATTTTTTGGAGGGAGCATGAAAAAACCCAGCGACTAGACTGATTGAAAACAGATGCTGGTACACCTGTAGTACTTCTCATTTGTCTGTGTAGATTTGTTCGCTGGTTGACTTAGAGGGTGTAAATGTAGCGGCATAACAACACACTGAAATAGACCCTCTGTTTTGGAATCAGCAAAGAAAAATACACCCACAGCTTTTTAATGGTGAAATATGACCCCTTTGTGTCAACACACAGATTGTACCAGGAGCCAATATGGAACTTAATGTTGATGTAAATTTGCAGTGACAAAACTGAATAGCAGTATTTCAGTGATAGCTGATCAAATAAGCAGAAAAAAACAGATATAACCTCAAATATTACTGGAAATCCTATATTAGTTAATAGGGGTTAATGTTGTTAAGGGTGGCTGGTTTGTGAACAGGTATAAGAAAAGAGGAAAGGGCAGATGAACTGTACCAGGCCTCAGTGGCTGATCCTAAGATTGTTGATCTGTGCATTAGCAGTGGCACTGCTGGATAACACATTGCCAAAAAGCGAGAGAAAGAGAGGGAGAGAAGGGGGGAGAAAGACAGAGGAACAAGCTAATGGACTGAATCCAGCCAGTTCGTTTTCTTGCCCAAAGTGCCAGCGCTTGGTCTAAATAGATGGCCAATTTGTAAAATCGTCTGCCTGAACATAAGCATCTTGGGCCACTTTAATTGGTCAATTTCCCACTTGTATTGAGTGCCCAGATTGATTTATTGCCGTTTTTACGAGGCCGTGGGGACCGGCAGGAACAGCTGTGCCAGACGACGGGCGCACCCACGATGTTGTTGTGAAAACAATATGCTGTGTGCAGAGCGTCGGACAGCAGTTTAGAGATGAGAGGAGAGGACAAGGGGGGAAAGGGGAGGGGTGAGAAGCAAAGAGAAGAACGAAAAGTAAAGCAAAAGAGGAGGGCAGACAGCTGGCAATGGCAATGTCTGGTGTTTGGCAGCTCTAGAGAGAGAGCGTTTATTCCAGCAAACAGGGTGTTGTGAACCGAACCCCAACCCTGATGGAGCTGACACTCTCACAGAGAATGCTTGATTGCTATATTGTCACGATCGCACAAGTCTGTCGCTGATTGCAGGGGGAAAAGAGGGGAGAAAAAAGTTCAATGTGTTGGCTGTGTGGCTGAAAGGATTTGAGTGGTGCGTCTATCAGCATTTGATGGATTGCTATCAAATGTGACATCACCCATTTACCACTGCTCCTCATGAATAATCAGTTTATATTCCAAATATAGAGCAATCCCATAAAGAAGAAGGCGTAATATGCTATCGGGAATCATTTTAAGACTGGCAGCATCCAAAGAATGTCATACATCTTGTGGTGTAGACTGTAAATTCTGGTATTAATAACAGAATGCATTGACACCGACGTCATGAAAAATAGCACACCCGAAAGCCTTAGGCATAAATGTGCACACTCTTTGTCATAAGGTTTAGTGTTAAAATTGTAAATGGTTTTGTTTTGATGATTTTGCAATATCTCTTGCATCTGACACCTCTTTATGCATGACCGATCTATGCATGTTCATGACAGCCAGAGAGACACTGTAAAATTTGAGGCACACCTTCTTAAACACATACACATGCCTGCATTTCTTTTCTCTGGCCATTTTTGGCAAATTTTGACTCACTCCCTTACTCTGGTGGAGGTTTGGCAATATGTTGTGCATTGCAATAAAATTACAGTGAAGGATGAGTCACTCTGGTGACTGGTGCATTTGACATGTTTTACAACTGAGTGCTGTACACCTTTAGCTGAAGTAATTATGCATGTAGTGTCATCTAGTAAGGTTCACAGACACAACAGAAATACTCTGGATTTTACACTGCATACACCAGCAGACTTATTACACTCTTTTATAGATGCTTTGTTCAGTAGAAATGTTTTGTAGCCCGAGGAGTTTCTGTGGGAGATGGAGAGGAGAAAGCTGAGTGTGCCCTGTTGGTATGGCAATTCTTGAAACATATTTAGTGCTGGAGACTACGGGAGATTACGGACGCTATGTTTCTGTAGGCGTTTCTCTCTATGATAGAGAGAGAGAGAGAGAGAGAGAGAGAGAGAGAGAATGTTTTGCACAATTCCTAAGCTATGGCCCAGAATTAAAATGAAAGGAATAGTCTAATAGTCATAGTCTGTCTCTCTTTTTTAGTACTTTTTCCTCCCTCACTGTCCCTCTGATGCACATGAACACGAAGATCGATTGCAAAAAGGATGTCACATCTTACAATTTGTAATATTGTAAGATCTTCAAACTGTAACCATTTAATATTTAAAAATTGTGAGCCACAATGGGAAAGTTTTACATTACAGTGTGTCACATGCAGGGCCTATGGCATACTGCCAAGTGTTTTTGCCCAGCAACTTTGTCAGCGCTGCATGTCCCTGTCCTCGAATCAATTGTAACAGATCGCTTTATCTGAGCTGGGAGAATAATTTCACTGTAATAATTGTAACTGTCTCTCAGTCCTGTGGGGCAAGCCAGCAGAAGAAGAGTGAATTATGTAACATGTAGCCTACTCTGACTGTCCGCAGCCTCCAGTAAATCTTTAATTAGAGGAGGGGAAACAGACATTGTGTCTCTCTGTCTGTCTTGCTTCCTCTTCAAGATTTACAGCATCATTTTACAAAGCAGACACACCTCTCACTCTCCTACCTCTCTGATAAACACTGTCTGACACCTCTGCATGTGCTCTTATGGAGCTGTTAGCTGAACAAGCGTGCATAAACACACGCATGCACATACATATGGGCCCTTCCTCTATCCCAGTCTTGATGAAAACGGTTCCTTGAGTAGGATGGGGAGATGGGTTTTTATTAAACAGAGGGCTAAGGTCAGCTGAAGTATGATGTAATAAAAGCCAGCTACTCTAAAAGCAATGTGTTTCAACAGCACTCTTTTTTTCTTTTTTTTTTCTCCTAAGAAGGACAAAATGGCCACACTGCTCTTTAGGTCAAACTCAGCTTCATAAGCTTAACACGATTAGAAGGTTGGTAAATTCCGGTCTCCACTGCACCTTTGATTCGAGTGTGTGTGTATTTGCGTGTGAGTGTGCTCTCTGCTGATGCTCACCACACTTGCCTGCGTGATGACAAACTGCCAGGCCTCACTTCAAAGCCAAACTTTTCCTCGCCATTCAAACATATGCTGCCAATTGCCAGCATTCTCCCAGCTACAGTATTCATAATGTCCATTAAAAGCACCTGTTCAGTTTGTAATTCTATACTGTTTCCTTGAAAGACGTGAATTGTAAAGTGTGCAAGTTAGGTGTGAAATGAGCCGAAAAAGAGCATTGTGTTTGTGTGCGCACACATGTCAGTGTAAATGCATGTGAGCTCTCATACACCACTTTGTTCTCAATGATTTGCTTATCACATGAGAAGAGGGGGCTAGCTCAGCTGCAGAGGCCAAATCTGTTTTTTTTAGGAGGAGTGAGAGATGTCCAGACAGGCTGCAGTTCAGCTCCTGGATCCCCATTTCATTCCAGCCTTCCAGTCCTCTCCTACTCTCCTTTTTCTTTTCACCGCTCTCCTGCAGCACTCTCGATACACACTCGCAAATTAGAGATAAATGTTGTTAATTACTGCATCACGAATGGGAAATGATTAAATTGAGTGTTATGTAGTTATTAAAAGGCAAAGTGATTAGGCTGTAAAGTATTTTGATTTGTGAAGTGCTCAGTGTGAAAGGCTAATTCAGAGAGTGTGGAGCAAAAAAAAAAAAACAGACTCCAGCCAAGCATGTAATGCCATACCTTTTTATTCACTCATAGCTGCTCTGTTAAAGAACAGGATGAAACATATTAGGGTAAATGTTTACCCAATGTCGTCATGCTCAATTTCCACCCGCTAGCCAAGTCTCCGCTATCGCATGACCGCTATCAGCCTGGTAGGATGAGGGCTAATGATACGCGCCCATTTGCAAATCTTTTTGCCACATGCCATGTTTCTACACTCTTAGAGAAAAAGGGTTCTTAAAGGGTTCTTTGGAGAAGGGTTGTTAGTATTTCCCTATCAGAGAAAGCTCCAATTAAAACCCCTTCTACCTCTGTTGTAAGGTTCTACATTAAGGGTTTTCCCAGATTTAGATTTAACCTTTTTTTCCAGTGTATGACATTTCTGTGGGTTTGTTCATGGCTGGTGTTATGGAAATCAAGTAAAGAATATTAAACCGTTTTGAACCTGTCTTTGAGGAAGTAAACATATTGATATTCTATTTGCTATTTCCTATATTTATTTAATGCTATATGAAAGTTCACACTCTTAGGAAAAACCCTTAAAAATAGTATGTTCTAAACTCTATGTAAAAATTCTAGAACCCTACAACAAGTGTTTCTCTTTCAGAAAAGGTTCCAAGTAGAACCCCTTTAGAAACCTAGAACCGTTAACCATCTAAACAACCCTCTGTGTACAATTGTCTAAGAATAAACTGTAGACATGGGTGAACCCGTTTTACTTAATCATAAGTAAAACGTAGCCACCTAGCTTGCTCAACTTCACCAGCAAGCTACCTAAAAGGGTTCGGAAATAACCTAACAAGCCTCAAATGATCATTATAAAAATGAAGAAGTCAGTTTTATGAAGTTAAGAAGCAGATTAAAAAACCTTCCTGCTGTACCCTCGCCCGATTGCCTTAATGCATTAAGGCGAGCAGAGCAACAGGGGAGAGAGGAATGCCATCCGTCTTGCCCAAATAGCAGAGCCAACTACACTCTCTTGGACTCCTTGCCACAGATGGCTGTGTCATCATCTGCATTTGAACATTAATGATCTTAAACTCTTGACAGGGTTAAAATATTGGACAGTTACTCGACCTTAGACACCTCTAATAGAGGGGTTTTAAACAGATCAGCAGACAAAGGTACACTGTTTCTCTGCGTGCTCTGGCTGTGTGCTTAAAATGATGCAGTGCACATAAGCTTCTGGAACCACAGCTCGCCCCTGCTGCTGCTGGCCGTCCACACAGCTGATAAATCATCCGGCTCCTGTCTTCCATGCACCTCTGTTTGCTTTTTGCAACGGCCAATCAATGAGGACTTATTTCATTTCATTGACCTGCGCATAATGGTAACTATCCGTGCCGAGTCTCTCTCTCCCACTCTCTCCATCTCTCACTCGCAGACAGCAGGGGAGGGCTTTGTGTTGCTTATTGTTCAGCCTGGAAGAATTAATGTGCTGTGAAATTAGCATTTTATCGGACTCCAGATACAGTAATGGAGGCAATTAGAGAGCTGAGGAGAGCCTGGCGCTGGTGCCAAGGTAGAGATGCGGCTCCAGACAGAGATGCTTAGTCTGATAACACCTCCACCGCTGCTCTGATAACACAGCTGCTGATCCTGTGACACTATAAAGTGCTATCAAATTAGTTTGGGTAGTTGCGACTGAGGACAAACAGAGTAAAATATTTCCAATATGCAGTTGCTCTAAAGTCTATCAGGAAATCTGTCACATTCTAAATGAATGGCAAAAACATTGTTTCTGGAAGCTGTTACAAGAAGCAGAGGATATTTTTTTAAACAAATGTATTTTTATCCTGTTTCTTGTCTCTCTAGGTTTTTTTGGCACAGAAGAATCCAGCTCAGCTGAACTGTTCTGGGCTTCATTCTTTCTGACGAGCACATAGCCTGAGCTCTTCTATGCTTTTCCGCTTATCTCGTGCCAACATTAGAAAGTTGATCTGCAGATTAGGAGCGAATGGGGGAAAAATATCAATACCATCACATCCTCTGAAGCAGATATGCTCTCATTTGTGCTTCAAAAGATGATTTCTGATAGGAGGATGCCATTACAGTGCCAAGGGTTCATTTTATTATTTTTAGTTCAGGTTTGCACGTATACAGTATTTTCAAGAATAATGTAAAAGTTTTGTACATGCCACACACCCATGTTAGCTCAGCGTTATTGGACTTTTGAACCTTCATCCACCTTTTTTTCACAGGCATGGCTCTGTTGCAATGTATCCCTTCATCTCATATGACCTGCCACAGCCACCTTAAATATTGACACAGTTTTGTTTTACCCTGTATGAATTCCTAAATGGTTCAAAGTATGATCTCTGGATTCAGTGTTCACTTTCTTTCTATTTATTGGACCTCATAAAGGCAGACCAGAAAGGACCACAATGAAGGAATCAGATGGCTCATAGAAGACACTGCCTTCACAGTGTAAAGTAAGGAGTAAATAAGTGGAGTTTGGTCTGGTGATGCCTTTCCATATCAGGGCTTTGAGCATTAAAGTATACTTCCAGCAGTGTGGCAGTGTGGGCCCAGAAGTGCTTTTGGAACTTGGAGAGGTTTGGCACTTGCTGACTAACCCCCCTGTCCAGTCCTCTTAGCTCTCTGGAGGACAGAGAGGGCATGTGAAGGCTGTGCACAGTCTGTGTGTCTCACTTAGACAGATGGGCTTGGCTTAACCTGACTTTCTGTTTGTGTAGAAACTGATCTACACTGTGAGCTTCAGTCTGCTGGTTTTAGAGCTGTTTCAGGACCAGTTTTTGCTTTTAGTACCACATGAGACAGATGGACAGAGATCAGCAGACCCAGATCAGAGTCCCTACTACAATATAACATGCCGTGCTAGATGTGTGGTCTTCATCATGCTTCGTATTAAATTCTCCATCTTCAGGTCCTTGCCCATAAATGCAACACTTACATGGATGCTTTAATTCCTCCATTGTTTATCACCCTGGGCTGTGCTTTTGGAATCAGAAATGGAATATATTTCTCTTTCTCAATTTATTTCCATGCATTGCTTAGATAACAGTAAAAGTAGAGAGTGTTCCTAGACTTCTCTCGTTGCCCCCATGCAGGCCCTACATGGGCATTCTGATGGCTGGTGCTGGGAGATCTAAGGCTTTAATCCCCCTGCCTTTCTCTCCCTCTGCTTTTCTGAGTAAAGACAGCATGACTTCTACAGCCCTCAGGATCGAGCACAATAAGAACATTATCCTAGCGAGTGCAGCGGGGTGGCAAGACTTACAGATAATGCCCCCTCTGCTCATTTAAAACTCCCTTGCATGCAAAGACCAAGAGGGTGGCTGAGGACAGTGACGATGAGCTCCGACCAAGAGGAAGTTATACGAGCAGATACTTTACTCCTGCCCTATTTACACACTGCATGCCCTGCCCAAAGTTTAAGTATTTGGTTTTCCAGAATTGATGTAAGAATAAGCTTTTCTGTTCTTTCTTGAGTTCAGGATACTCAGCTGGATGCCAGTGTGCAGTAGTAGTACTCTGTTTATAGTGGGGTTGTGTTAGCTTGCCTCTCACCGTTTGTTGACATTCATAAATAGTGCGAGTCAGTGTTGCCAGATCCACGGTTTCCCATGCTGAAGATGGATTATTTTTTTGTTCACAGGTTGAGGGTTGGACGTTGGTTCAGATTAATTATCAATTATCAATGTTTTGCAAGCCAAATAAGTAAGATCAAGATTTTTTTAAATGGATAGCTCATTACTGTATGTATGTGTCACGTCGCGGGAGAGGCAGGACTCAAGCGCGAAGCCACTTTAAACATATACAATTTATTAGATTTAAACTAAACAGTAAACACTACACACAGAAACACACGCGACATCAAACAATCAAGGGCAAACTGGACGGGGAACATGAGGGCTTAAGTACCGACACTGATTACACACAAACGACACACAGGTGGACAGGATAACATCACAGGACAAGGGCAACTAAACAAACAAAACAAATGCGTATGGTTGTGCACGTGGCGGCCATCGCCATGGAGACCGCCACGCTATGTCACGCGCACAGCCATGTGACAGAGCCCCCCCTCTACGGCACTGCTCCCGCAACGCTCCAACAGGCAGTCCAGGGGGGGCCAATGTCCATGTCCGGGTGGGGGTACGGAGGCCGGCCCCGCGCTGGGAACCACCCACCC
Source organism: Olivaichthys viedmensis (assembly GCA_028565825.1). Classification (NCBI taxonomy): domain Eukaryota; kingdom Metazoa; phylum Chordata; class Actinopteri; order Siluriformes; family Diplomystidae; genus Olivaichthys; species Olivaichthys viedmensis. The sequence continues at coordinate 9,304,546 of JAOUQW010000010.1, read as the reverse complement.
CTAGCGCAGCCGGGAAACTGCGCGACGACGTGCTCCGCTTGGGGATGGACGAAACACGTTCTCGTCCCCAAAGCCCAGGGACGGCGCGAGAATGGCCACGGCGGGGGCTAGAGGCAGAGCCTTGTCGCCACCCCCCGAAGCCTGGAGGTGGCGCGGTGATGCCCCCAACATGGCCCACTGGTATCGAGATATCAAGCTCCCGGAAGAGCTACGCCAGCCGGTCCACGTTGGACACCCGGGGGCCTCCCACCGCGGTGTCTGGATGCAGAGCTGCGTCGCTGTCCCCGAAGCTCAGGGGTGGAGCAACGACGTCCCCACTGGGGGCTTGAGGCAGGACGGCGTCGGACATCCGGGGGCCACCCTCCGCGGTGTTAGGGAACAGGGTTACACCTCCCGCAGCATCAGGGAGCCCCGCCATGCCTCCTACGACGTCGGGGAACTGGGCCACGCCTCCTGCGGCATCAAGGATCAGCGTTACGCCTCCTGCAGCGTCGGGGATCAGGGTTACGCCTCCTGCGGCATCAGCCCCTCCTGTGGCATCAGCCCCAACACCTCCTGATGCCCCCCCGAAAAGAATCCAGCGAGCCACCCCCCTCCACTCCTGGGAGGCGGGCGATCTGGGCTGGGTCGAAGCCAAGCTGCATCTGCGGCCAGCTCCGGAGGCAGCGCCGAGGAAGCGAGACCGGGGAGGTTTTGGGATCAGCTGTTTGAGAGATTGGCGGGGCCGCGATCGGCGGGGCGGCAGGCCGGCAGGCCGTGGCTTGCAGGCGCGACAGGAGGGGCGAGCTGTTGCGCCGCGGCGAACGGCACCACCAGGGTGGCCAGGCTGTTGAGGCTGTCAACAGCCTGCCTCTGCTCGCCCTCCTGGTGGACCAGGGCCCAGCCCTCTGTTTCCCCGGAGGGGTGGGGGCCGCTCACCAGCGTCACGAAGGGGGTAAGATTGTCCAGCCAGCACTGATGCGACGCCTTCATCCGCCCACTGGCTCAGTACCCCAATGTCCCTCTCTCTTCCGCGGCTTCCTCTGGCCTCACTGGATCCTCGGCTTTCAGTAGCCAACAGAGTTCCATGGTGGCTTCCCACTCCTCCTCGGCAGCAAGCCTCGCTATGTCCATTTTTAAGGTCCTTGATTCTGTCACGTTCGCGGCGGAGGCAGGACACAAGCGCAAAGCCACTTTAAACATAGAACATTTATTGGATTTAAACTAAACAGTAAACACTACACACAGAAACACACATGACATCAAACAATCAAGGACAAACTGGACAGGGAACATGAGGGCTTAAGTACCGACACTGATTACACACAAATGACAGGATAACATCACGGGACAAGGGCAACCAAACAAACACAACAAATGCGTGTGGTCGAATGTGACAGAATTTGGAAGGAACAGGTAAAATGGTGTATCAGTAGAAATAACAGAATGTAACTTTGGTAAATGCATAGGAAATTAAAAAAAGTACTTTTACTGTATGAATGTGCTTGTTGTGTGACAGTGAACTGGTTTACTTATTCTAATAGGTGTCCTAAATTTATAACAATATATGTAATAATACGAGACCATTTTAGGACTTTGTTGGTTTAATACTTCGGTAACACTTTATTGTAGGGCAGTGTTCAGAAGGCTACATGACACTTACATAAGCATATTCATGACAAATGACATAAACATTTATAAACTCTTTATTCCAGTAGGCATCAGTTGTCATAATGTCTGCCTTTGTCAACTTTGATGTCAAGTTGACATAAATTTATGGTGACATTAGGTTGCGTCATGACACTTTCTGGGGTGAAATGACAGCACGTTATGAAAACTGACTTTGATGTCAAGTTGATGTAACACCTATGTCAAGTGACATAGATTTTTGATAACATTAGGTTGTGTCATGACACTGGCATGTCATGGCGTGGCACAGATAAACACTAACAGAGCATGACAAACTCCTTAAAACTTGAGTTTTTATGTAAATAGTTCAATTATGAGTTAAGTAATTTTACAACTGTTTGTTATTTAT
>JAOUQW010000010.1:9261373-9302429 GCA_028565825.1 Olivaichthys viedmensis | reverse complement strand
ATCAATTTCACTGTACTGTACTGTACTTGTATATGTATATGTGACAATAAAGGAGCATTCTATTCTATTCTATTCTAAGGGCTTATGTAGGTGTCATGTAGCCTTCTGAAACTTGCCCTACAGTAAAGTGTTACCAATACCTCTTTATTTATTTTGGCGTTTAATACAGGGTTTGGGAGGGTCATGTTTTGAGTTTTGGAACTGGACTGATTTTAATTAACCATTAGGCCAGTTTTGAATGGCCATTGGCTGGTTTTGTCACACAGACCTGGCAACCCTGGTGCTAAAGCCATGGACACCAGCCCACAGAGACATGTGGATTGTGAGCTGTCATTGTCAGCCATCTACAGTATTTAAAAATAAGAATTAGCAACATTTGGCTACGTTGTTTATGTTACGGATGCATTTAGTGGATACATTTCCTTTTAGTTAGTTAAAATTAGAATTTATGTAAGGGCTTGTCAACAGCCCATTGACAAGGACAATCCAGAGCTGGAGTTTAAGGAATTCTCATTGTTGACAAAGTTATGTAGTTCTCCCACCATTGTTTTTTGGAATTTTTCAGGCAACCCCCCACACTTAAGATGAGTGCCAAGATGAACTAAGCACCCGTTTGTTCTGTATTAGCACACTGCTATGAGGCCAGCAGACATTCAGCAGGGGGACAGTCGGTTTTGAGGCCAGCTCTGCTCTTCGGATAAGGCTCCACATATCGTTTTGGTTAACAACAGCAAGGCGAATGGTGTGTTTACTTTATTCTCAGCGGGGGGAATCGAGCTGGGGGAAAATCCATCTCAATGACTGTCAGATGTAAAGCAGATGTGTTGAAATGAAAGAAATCATGTTTGGGTGTTTCGTGATTTTGCTCTATTCGGTCTGAGGACAAAGCAATTAAAGCAACCTAGGGTTGACCAACAATTTTGAATGCTTAATAAAAGACATAGATTAAACTCAACCCCCAAACAATGCACATTACATATCCACGAGACACTCCTCTAAAGATTTTGAAATCTCAATATTTTTGTCATTTTCAGCCGTCATCCAAAGAACCTTATAACTCAACTAGGTATGTACTGTAAATGTAATTGTACAGCAAACACACAGAATTTATACTCTTAAACATGTAGGATGTGTAGGATGTAGGATGTAGGATTTTATCTAAATGTTTAAAGTCACTCGTGTTGTTTCAGAAACAGTTATTTGGAAGTCCAACAATAGCCCTGGTCAAAATATAGATAAAAAATGGTCATGTATAAAGGCTAACCAGCATAAACGCTCACATGTGAACAGTTTTACTTTAATACTGTACTTCAACAGCAATGGTGCAAGCACGTCTTTACACCCCTTCCCAACTAGTTCACAATTAATGCACATTTTGTATGCAGAGCAAACACGTCTTCATCACTCAATTACTCAGAAACGCAACTCTGACAGTGTAGATAATAATATGAAAAAGCCTTGACCAGAGTGGATCTCCTGAGTGTGTGTATTAGTGCTAATGACACCCAGCTGAAGTAGTTCCTTCTCTGTCAGGGAGCATCAGTAAACAGTGGCAGGATGAAAATGTCCTGTGTAAACTCATCTCCCACAGTACGCCAGGCCAGAATGAGAGTGGAGTAGGGCCAGGTCAGTGTTAATTACACACACTCTGGGGAGCGGGAGAGAGATTGCACGCTTACTTTAGCACAAATATTTATTCTGCTCCATGACCCCTAATAGAGAGAGAGAGAGAGAGAGAGAGGTTGTAAGATGTACTGTGATGGGGTTTGCACCTGTCTTTCTCCTGCGACCCCATGCAGAGCCCACATTTCTCTCTGAACATATTGACAGGTGGCTCTAAACATAGACACAGATGTATAGGGGAATTTTCCTGAAACATTATGTTTAGCACAAAACTAGCAGACTCCCAAATGGCAGCCTCATGCTAGTAGAGTCATTCATAGAATTAGAGTCAGTGGTGAAGGGGTACTTGTTACCTGGTATGCTTTGATTTTGAAAACATTACATGACAACCCAGCAAATAAAACACTCAAATAATAAGTGAGCATTAGTCACCAGTTTGCGGAGCTGTTAAACATCATTACATTGCAATGCATTTTTATATTGTAATGTCTGGTCTTTGCTCTTTAAGAGGAATTCCATTGATTTTTAAAAATGTCTGCATAATTTACTTATTGAGAAATAAACAAAGTTATTCACATTGTTTTGATGCAAAATGCACCGTTCTTGTCACTCGCACACCGCCTCACGCTGTGGTGCGCGTGATTGCGCGTGGCGGTCACTATCGTGACGAGCGCCACGCTCCGTGTTCACGTTTGTCAGTTCCCCGTCACTTGTCTTAAATGTTTCCACCTGTTCCCTGTTTGACTCCTCGTTAGTACTTGTACTTGTCCAGTTTGTCCTTGAATGTTTGATCTCACGTGTGTATGTTCTGTTTCATGTATGCTGTTCGTTTAGTTCGTGTTTAGTTAAAATAAAGTACATGTTAAACGGCTTTGCGCCTGTGTCCTGCCTCCCCGCACCAACACCGTGACAGATTTAAGGACCAAAGAATGGACACAGCAAGTTGTACCACAATGGCAACCAGTCTGGAGAAACTCTTGGAGGATGAGGAGCGGCGGGTCCGGCTCGACATTCTGCGTGCTGCTGGGGTTGCCGTGTGTCGCGCATCGGCAGCTCGTCCCTCCCGTCGCACCACTGAGCCAGAAGCAGCCGCCGACAGCCGCCCCCCTGGTCGTGCTTCCAAATGCAGCAAATGTCCTCTTATGCCAGCCGAAATGTAATGTCTGTGTTACCACAATTGGCAATTCGCAATGCAACTTATTCAGGGATGTGATTCAGTGTGCTGATTCAGTGTGCCTGGAGTATCTAGTTAGCGCTAACTTGTGGTCACTGAAGTAAATAAAGCAAACGTTGGCCAGAAGTACCTTTGGACAGATTATCAATACAAGTTCAGTCCAAGTTATCTATTTATAATCTATTTATTCATTGATTTGCATATTTCTTAATTTATTCCTTGATTGATTATTCATCTGTTAATTGATTTATCAATTGATTATTGATTGTCACAAAATGGGTCTCCATAATTGTTGCATTAAATACAGGAATGACATATAGTATAGCTGTTAAAGAGTTAACTTTCCTATTCCTATTTTTTTAATGCAGTGTCGCCTACTGTCTCTGTCTGACACGCTACTAGGTGCTTCTCTTCCAACATTGTATCATAATTTAATTCCTTCTTTTGGATATTCTTTAATCTCTTATCTTATTAATCTTAAAAAAGCTGTATTTTTTGCCTGGGGCGGCAGAAGTGGAATTTGTGTTTAGTGGATTCCAGATCCCTGATGAAAAGTGCTAAATGAGTTTGGAGGCAGCCTGAATGCTCTATAATTGTGATGAGGCTCCTCACCTCGGAACAATTAGAGATGCAGCAGCTCTACTGAGACCATTAGCCGACCGGGAGAGCTCTTTAGTGCATGGGGAACCACAGAGATGCTGTGTTTTTTTTTTTAATGATGACCACTCTTTTTATCACCCCATTCTCCTCCTGCTCGACTGCCCATAAGCCGCTTTAGCTGGATAACTCAAGGTCAACATTGCACGTTCCACTCTGATCAATCTATTACCCCCTGTCAAAGTGTAGGATGAGGGGCTTGTAAGTGCTGTCAACCTCACTTCTTACTACCCCTTCTCTCTACTCTGCAATTTCGTGGGAAGATAGTTAAGTCATCTTCCCATAGTTAAATGAGCCTTGGACCTCATTTCATTGAGCATCTAGGGCTATACCAAATAACAAACTAGATCCAGCAGCAGTGTTTCTTCACAGAAATACCTTCTCAACAAACATCCAGAACATAGGAGGTCGAGTCAAGTTAATCTTATTGTCAACTCATCCATATACATGTTTAGGGGGTGTAAGTGGAACAAAATATCATGCCTTCATGATCATAATGCACCATACATGAAGGTCTATGTACACAGGATTGCATACAGTGCAATTAGTGCAAAAAGAAAAGAACAAGTGCAACATAATACAATGAATACGCCGGGCCGGCCTCGTCGTCAAGGAGCTGTGATATGATAATGTGTGAGGCGGGGAAGGATGAAGGCATAATGAATGGATGAGTGGCAGATATAAAGAAGCGTGTCTGGCCCTAAGCCAGAGGCCACATGGGGGATGAGAGTAATAGGCCATTCAGAGGGTCAATCTATGTGAATGCAAATATTTATACAAGCGATTAAAACACCCCCTCGTCTCCTGCCCACTCCATTCAAATTAAACTGCAAAGCAGTTCATTTCCTAAAGGCAAGACTGGAAAAGGAAACAGGAAGGAGTATTTGTGTGGACACAGAAAGAAGGCAAGGGGGCGAGGTGAATGTGAGTCACTGGCGTTTTGCCACGTTACTGAGAATAGTGCAGAAAGCTTCTTTTTGGGTGCAGAGCTCATCCTTATTCTTAGACTTTCATCTCCTCATTGACAAGTCCGAGGAATTTCACACTGTCATAGCCATTTGCAGGGAGGACAGAGATACAACACAGAAGATGTGTTGAGTCACAATATATATTGCATCAATATATAAATATTTGCTTTTTTATATAAATTAAAGGAATATGTCAGGGTTTTTCAAGCCTAATCTCTATCTGCCGCATCTATAGCGTATGTGTGATCACCAAAATCAATCATTTCAACACATTTCCGTGTGCTGAGAAAACATGTTTACTAAAAATTTGATTATATATTGAAAGTCTAAGGGCATTTGTTGGGACAGTCAACAGCTTCCCCAACAACTTTCTGTTCTTTTTTCAGTACAGGCAAATGTCAAAATTCTTGTCAGTGGTAATCACCCATATATACCCATATGGGGTAGATGAAAAAAAAAAATCAATGGTGTAATATTCCTACGTATAATGGAGTATCCTGTATTTTATCATAAGACAATCTTACTTCTTCTCAAGCATCAATGATTGGTTTCTAAGTGTGTATGTTTTCATCTTTCTTTTTTTCTTTCCTATAGACATCATATAGAAATTATTCTACTCCTGCATACAGAGATTAGGTAGTACTGGACAGAAATGGTACATTAAAATGAGCTACCACTGAATTCCCAGAATACAGCTTTTGCTGCGATTGTCAAATACGCCTTAGATACATTTTCAAAATGGCCAGAGACGCTCTTTGCTGAAAAGAACCATTAACATGGAATATGATTCCTGTATAATAACACACAAAGTGATGCAGTGTATCCTGAATGGTCTGTTTTATGAACTTGTGTGCTCTTTGCATTCAGAACACAAACACCCCCCTCATCACATACACGAGCACACACACAGTCATCCAAAGAAGAAATGAAGCATTTCAGTTGCTTTTAGAGCACTGTAGTGAATGTGAAAACATGTGAAATCTTGTGGAAACTTGAGAGATTTAACCACATCTATACTCTAACTATAACATGCATCTTTCAATTCTAACAAGCAGATGCCATGTCTTTGTAAATCATCTAATATTATACTGCAATAATTGCAGCTCCTGAAAAAAATGGGCGCTAGATTACATTCAGTAATGCTTTCAGTGCTTTTCACATGTCACGTCTATCATGCATGCTATATCTTTTTAATACAGGTTTGACTATTTATTTGTTTATATATTTACATTAAAGTTATCAAAAGATAAAATGTCCAAGACTTTAACTCACTTATTCTCTTAAACAATGCTTCTTTACCTATCGGTTTAAATCTAATCTTCCACTGAAATACTTTTTCTTCGCTTTAGTTATAGGCAAAATTAATTATTTCTTTTATTGGTTTGGGGCATGAAAATGAGCGAGTCAGTGTGGAACCAATCACATTTGATTCACATATCGTCTCATCTCTTTGCGCCGGATCAGGCCGTCCTGAGGTGCAAACTCTATCAGCAACTGTCTGATTTTAATTGAAATAAGGACATGCATTTTATGGCAGCTACTCTCTAAGATAGACTTGGGGTAGAAGTAAGAGGTTTGATGTGGTCGTTCTGTGTTTATGTGCGAGTGCCCAGTATAGCATCAAGGTTTCAGGCTTCATCAAATATTATGTAATTCCAACCATGAAAGGCAGTTATTACGATTCCCATTCTCTTCTGTTAGGGGCTATGTACTAATACTCTCACTCTCTCTCTCTCTCTCTCTCTCTCTCTCTCTCTCTCTCTGTCCAACTTATTTGATGTTCATTATATCATCATCTGGCAGCCATATCCCTTTCCCGGCACCCATTGAAGCATACGAGAGCAAAAGAGAGAGAGAGAAGAGAGGGAGAGAGAGTTAGAGTGCAGATGCTCCATCCATGAAATGACAGCCATTAACTAATCAACTGCAGTTTATGTAATTGTTGAGCATCTTTCGAAGCAAATTGTGTACATGGATTATTAACTGAATAAAAGCAAACACCCCCCCCCCCTTTACGCTCTCTCTCTCTCTCATGCAGAGAGACACAAACACACACATATGTTTGTGTGCTGCATGTTGCTCTGCAACCATTTGTTTGGAGTCGTCCTTCACAGCAGTGCTGATAGCTTCAATGAGCTTAGGCACTGTACTTTTGTCCTTTTTTCTGAGCATCATCTGGATCACTTTCATAAATGTAATTACTAATATAAAAACCTCACTCCATGAGTGGACAGAGGAGTGGGTTGAATATGATGAATGAGTATAAAACTGGTGCTGATCTTTTTTTCTTCCTGTTTTAGTGTAAGTTTATTAGATGTTACCGTTTTACCATTAGATCATAGGAATCGGTTTATTTCCCTCTCTGTACACATATTCCGTAAAAAGTCCAAAGATGGAATAGAGAAGAACGCATGAATGAATGGGAAAAGGAGCGTAATCAAGCATGTTCAGGAGAGACTCTCTCTCGTTTGAGCTATGTAACATTAATGCTGGTTAATTAACAGTACGTCCACGCTTGCAGTAGGTTTTAATGCAGCCGAGGCAGGAGCGCTAGTGGATATGCGTGTTGAAATGGGAGTTTTTCTTTACGAAGTATTTGGACAATCTGATGTCAGAAGATGTTAGATCAGTTCCTGCTTAAAGCCTTTAGTGGTCATCAGGGAGGATTAGCTGCAGCAGTGCAGAGCTCTCTGATTCCCTATGTGCTGCCTCAACCTATCATCCCTGCTCTCTCAGCGACTCGGACAGAATACACGGTGATCTGTTCACCGCAAATGCACTACATGTACTGCACGGCTAATCATGATTCAAGCCCAGGAACTGCATTTAGCCATACAGCGTTAACATTAGCATTCACAGGAGAACACACCATCAGACTGACTCGTGAGAGTTGGATGGCTCCAGTTCATTTAAAGCTGCACACAGGGAACAGTGGGTAATAACAGTTCCTTATGTTGTGCCATGAATCTTATTTATTGAGCATAAAGTGCTTTTTCAAACCACAGTTTACAGCCTCTATTTAAATCTCATCTATTTTATGTGGAGCTGGCACCTGGTATTCCCCCTGGTGACATTTAAAAAAAAAAAAAAAAAAAAAAAAGCACCTCAGGATAGTTCGGCCCCATCACTATAAACATATCTGATGATTTAGAGCTTCTGAACTCAGCTCATTTGAAGCAAAGACCTCAAAGTCTCTACAGGCACTGGCCTCTTGGTCGTCTAATATGACTTGCCCCTCTTTTTTGTTGAACTCTATTTGTCCTCCTGTGGCTGTTTTGATGAGGCATGGATTGCAGTTGGGAGTGTCGGCTGTGCTGACGTCAGTGGCATGCAGTCCAAGATGGCAGGGAAAGAGACAGTGAGAGCGGTTCTCCCCTGCTGCAGCTTTATCCACGCTGTACGACAGTTTGGCAGTGGCAATGCTGGCACAGTGTGCGTTTGCGTGTGGTGATACTGGCACTGTCTTGTCCCTATAGAGAAGTGGGAGAATGGCTGAGAGTATAGTTCTAATCCTGAGTGTCTGGCCTTCTTCTACCTCCAACCCCCATATCTAGGCCTCTCTACCTCTCCTTCTCTCTCCTGGTGCCTCCTCTCACTGCTTTACACAGCCGGTGGTGACATGAGGCCATGGTTTGTTTTTCTGTTTTGTGTGTGGGGTTTTTTCTACCCCAGCAGTGCTCTACTGACCTACTTCGTTTTAATCCCTCGATGTGACTTTAATAGACTACATGCGAGGAGGAAGAGGGGTGTGTCTGAGTGTGTGTGTGGGGGGTAGGGGGGAGAAAGAGAAAGTGGGAGTACAAGGGAGTTGGGGCAAGAGAAAGAAATAGAATTGAAAGGGGTAGAGAGAAAAACAGAGAGTGTGATTTCCTGTTAATGCTTTGGCCAGCAAATTAATTTGATGCCTTTATGTAACCGTAATCATCATCCCTTATAATCACATCATCGGCTTTGTAAGGCCTCTAAAATAGAGCGATTGTGGAGTGGACTTACAGGAGAGGTGGCAAGGGACACGCCACACAAAGCACTCTGGAAACACAGAAAGAGACATGGAGAAAGACACACGACATGCCGCACAAAGCACTCTGGGTAACATGACTAGAAACATAGTTACCCCAAAACGTTCACAAGAGAGTCTGTTACTTTTCGTCACTAAACATGGCCAATAACTGACTTTCACAGAAAGAGGTAGTTTGACTGACAATGCAAATGACCAACCACATTTACTTGCCCCGTTTCAAAACAAAACTCTTTAATAACTTTTTAAGACGTGATGCCATAAACTTTTTTCAATCCAGTGACTATTTCTTGCTCCGAAAAGCTCATTGTGTCACTGTGTTCAAATTATTTTTTTTCCCATTGGAAACCGGCGCCAGGAAGTGCGTATACACAGAAGTGCGGATGGCCAATCAAGATTCTGAAGCTTGTGGCCAGCTAAGTATACAAAAGATATCACACACTCCGTGAGCTGTGGGCAGAGCGTCTGAGGCGGAGACTACCCCTAAACTAACGATGTTTCCCTGCCCAAACCATACACACCCCACCCAGCCTAAGCCGAATACAGCACTAGGAAAGAGAATAGAAGTGGAGGAAGCTAAAGGCAAACATGATTAAATCTTGCTCATGCAAGCACGATAAGATCTTGACACTTGTTCCTATTGAACAGGTAATTAGCTCACAAAATCTCCCATCACTTCTTCTAACAATCCACAGGCCTGATCAGACACAGTCCATCAGACTACCTTTTGACATTCTACATTAAACTTCAAAATCATTGTTGTTTCATTTCATAGCCAATGTGAATAAGTAAAATAATGGCACTCTAAAATCTGCCACTGATTTCTAATACCACTGTGAAGAGCAGGGGTGCTGTAAAGGGGGAAAGGTGGGGATGATTCCATGGGCTCTGAGTAGACAGGGGGTTTAAGCCGAGGTCATACTTGACATGTGACTATGCATGCGCGTGTGGACGCAGTGGTGAAGTGAGCGGCATGGTTCACATACTTGCCTGCGTACCTTTTGTACATCTGGAGGATTAAAAGCAATATCCACTAGAGGGCAGGTCAGAGTCGTTTTGGTAGGTTTTCATGTTGACCTGTAAAATGTTTAGCGATTTCATGCCAACTATTCTGGGACATATTTGTTGCTGTGCAGCAGCATGGAAATGGATTACACCCACGGACGAGCTCTGTTAGTTTCTCTTTAAAACTTTTCCACCGACTATTTCCGCAGTGACTATTTCTTGCACCAAAAAGCTCATTGTGTCACGGTTTTCAAAAGTTTGTTTTCTAATTTTACCAAAAGAAGAAGTTCATCTTACCCTGATCGGTGCCAAAAGTGTGTCTACACATGAAAAACCCATATGAACCAATATGCAAAATTGGTTGCAAAATTATAGTTTTCATCACTCAACGTGGTCAACTGTTTGACTGACATTGCAAATGACCAACCACACTTACTCACCACTAACTGTTTCTAACAAAACTCCTTAATAACATTTAAAGACTTTTTTTAATCCAGTATTTCTTGCACCAAAAAGCTCATTGTGTCAATATGCATATGCTTTGTATATGGTTTCAGGGCATTTTCAGAGCAGTTTAATGACATTTAAGAAAACAAAAAAATAATATAAAAAGGCAACACTGCCACCTGCATTTTGTGATGTATAGTGTATTGCGTATAATAATGTTCTGTGGCAATACAACAGTAATGAAATAAATTCTAATAAAAAGTTTAAAAAAATCTAACTGTTCGACTGTTGAATTACTTTGTTCTATATCAACAAATGGACAGCCTAATCACAGTATAATTCAACTGATATTGAAAAACAAGTATAGTTACAGTTTAAAAGTTAATCCTAACCAACACCTCACCATTCCTCAAACTCCCTTGTATAAACCCACCCCCTTTAAAATATTTTTCAATTCGACCACTGTGTGTAGGGAGAGGCGATTGTGAAAACGGTACTACGAAAAAAAACAAAAACACATGCGATAACTTGGAAATAGGCTCAGCGGAGATATGTTGTGTCTGTAACTATAAAGGAATTATTGGATGAATATTGGTGAACCTCACAAACCTCTCTCAATACAGTGACTACGTTATGTACCCAAAAAGCTCATTGTTGTCATGGTATTGAAAAGTTTGTTTGTTTCCCCGTCGGACTGATAAAAACCTGTGCACCGAGTGCATACATATACTCGTGTGGCTCGCCAATGGGACTGCAACTGAAAAGATTCTGAAAGTTGTGGTCAGCTATGTGTACAATATACATCAGACAGTTTGTGGACGAAGCATCTGAGGCTGAGACTAATATGAGGAAAACCAAGGGCAATGATATCAGATCAGCATGATAAGTGTCTTATGGGCAAAGTCTTTAGCCTAAGAGCTGATGGCCTGCCTAAATTTAAAATATTGATTGTGCTTTAGTAATGATAATCAAATCCCCTTGGCGCTGAAGTTCTGTCTCAGATGTGAGTGTAAGCTAACAGATAAAAGCTGATGGCATGGGATAGAATTAATCATGATGTATTTTTCAGACCTGCCCAGACTGAAGGCCTAGAAAAGAATGTCTTTCCCACATTCTGTCTTATATCGAATTTCCTTCCCAGCTTCAGGCTGGAACACTGCCAGGTAGAGTGTTGATGGGTAGAGGGAAAAAACAAGAGAAAGAAGGGGACAGAGAATTGGTAGGGTAAGTGAGAAATAGTGCTTAGCGCTGTTGTTTATCCTTGTCACTGAATTTTATGGCAAATACATCTAATATGTGTCACTAACCACATTCTAGAGGCAGGCTTGATTGCACTAATGTCAGTCAGTATCGTGTGTAGTCCCATTCCTGCGATATTTTAGTTAAAGTTACATTAACCGTCATTACATCCTTGCTCCTTGCTTATCAACACAGTTATCTGAGTGTCTTCAGCAGTGCGATAAGCTTTTAGCAGCAAACTAAACCTGCAGAGAGAGGCTTTACCCCCACAGTAGACTCTGTTTGAATTAAGTTAGTGAGCCTACAGTGCCAGGTATTGGCTCAGACAGCCATAGAGGGGAGAGGAACGGAAAAAATACAACAAGAAAAAAAATCTGATGTATCGAGTTAGCTCATACTTAGCGGGAGAGCGAAAAGGGAAGTAGTGATGCGTGAAGTTGTATTATCAAATACAGATTTCCTGGCAAGCTCCAGAGACTCGTTCTGCTGCCGGCTTGCGCCAACTGGCAGCCTGCAATCTGGTGACTGAGACTACCATGACGCTGATGGGCTGTCAAGCTGGTCAGCTGAAACTCTGGGGATCGTTCCAGACGCCGTCGTCAGGTTTGCGCAGACACACCCTGATGCTTGGTTATAGGCTCCTGGAACATTCTCAGGAAGTGCTGTTTTGTGTAACCGTGTCACATTGCTTGTCTTTTTCTTGGGTGTCATTGGGGTCCTTCTACAGAAGCATTTTAAAAAGCTTTCTGTGTGTGTTTCTCACAGAGCCTCAAACCCCCTCAAAACACTTTCTGTGTTTTGTCTCCTCTGCCAAGACCAATGAACAGGGAAAGAACCGTGTCTGAGAAAACGTGAGTGATTCCTGTGCTGCTTGCAGGTTTTGCGTGCTGTCTCTTGTTTGTTACTTAGAACAAAAACAGATGCATATGTGACAGCACCATGCAGGCCTGGAGAGGAGAGCAGGCTCTGCCGCCTCTGTGGCTCATCTGGCTGAAAACAACAGCTTGACAAATGAGCAAGGCCTAGGTACTCACTTCAGATTCTCACAAAGCAATCTCCTGCTTTTCATCAGACGTTTATCAGTTCTGATAGGCAAGGGGGTACATGCTGTTCTCCCTCAGGCGGAAAGCTGCCAGTCCCTCGGGTAAACGGAGCTTTTGGGTGCTGAGGCACAGCGAAGGCTAAAGCCTGGCCTGACAGGACCGGTTCGAGCCGCTCGGCCAGACAGGGTTTGTTCCCTTCCTGCCACTTTACATCCACTGCTTCTCCGTTTAATTAGAATCACTTGTCATGTCCCGTATATCACCTGGGCCTGGCCGTGGCAGCTGTCAGCTAAAGAAATGTGATAGTTATTCATTGGCTCGATAGCCGTGCAACAGCAAGGTCGCGGGACAGAATGCACCTTGAGATAACTGAGCGAGTTGTGTGTGTGTGTGTGTGGAGAAGGACTGTGTATGCGTGTGTGTTTATGTGAATGTGTGAGCAAGCGGGGGAAAGGCAGAGAGTAATTGAGAGTAAATGGAAAAGAGTGTGAACAAAGGAAACAGGTAGCTTAAAACACATATGCAGGTATGTTATAATTAATAGGGAAGGGTTTTCATGATTACACAAATCTCTTAAGCTGTACAGTATTGCAGGATTAATCGTTAGGTTCAGTCACTGAGGACACCTTACATTTGTGTCTATTGAAATTCACCTGAGTGAACATAGCCTGTTGCCTCTGTTGTCAGAGCCTTGGGGCATTAAGTTTCCTCTGGATTCTGATACACACATGCACAGCCAACAATGCAATGAGTCGGTATGCTTTGTCAGAGGTGCTCCTGAGAACCTCCAGAAACAAACTTCTGAAAGCCTGGAATGTTCATAGGTTTTTCAGAGGAGTAGGGGGTGGTACGCTTCAACGGAGATGAAGATGTCACAGTTTACTTCATCTGAGCAAGACGATATAGTATCACAACATCTTGTCAGTATGTAAATGTGGTTTGCTAAGCTTACAATCCTCCACTAACCGACAAGAAACACATAACTTGACGGATCAAATATGTATATTGTATAGGCTACGTTAAGAAAATAAAATGATGATACTCTGCTACTCAGTTGATAAAATAGTATAACTCCTTACAAGCTGCTTGTTTAAAAATGAACAAAGCTTCCACATTGCTACTGGGAGTTAAAGTAATAATGTGTCACTTGTAGCGACACTAATGTCCAACATTGCATCAAACATGTTCTCTCTTCAAACATGTTCATTTCTTCAGAGCAGCAGAGTTGAAGCTCTCGCCAATTCCCACCCCTTCATATGTCACTACTGGCCAATCCCTGCGGTGGTGGGTGGCACGTTCGGGCATTTCTGTTTCAGAGAGTGAGTTTTCCAAGGTCTATCCCCCTTCCCTCCAAAGTGCTTTTCTGACCGTCCGAAAGCTTGGAGAACCTGTTTGGAAGAAAGCGTAAACCAGCCGTTAACATATTCATGATGTATTTACTTACCCCATACCTGTTCTCTCATCACTGTTCCACATTAATATTTTACATCTGGCCTAAGCTCTCGCATCCAGGCACATACACACACATAGCAGCTCACTGCTGGGAAGTGTTGTTGCTGTTGATGTCCCTGCCGCTTGCATTCCTCACTTCTATGGTGATCTGTGTATCTCTTCACTGGCCTTTGCAATTCCACCCAGCAGTTCTGTAGCCCGTCCTCTCTTCTTCTGTCATCCCTGCACTTCGTCAGCCTGCTGACGGCACCCACATTCCTTCAGTAAAACACATATTTTCCTTTGTCTAATTCTCTCCCTCCTCATGCTCTTCTTTGCCTCTCAATCTCTCTCTTTCTCACTTGTTACTTATCTTTCTCTTTTCCTTTCCTCTCTCTTCTCTCTCTGATCATGGATTGGTTTGGGCCAGCGTCCCCATACTGCATCTCCCCCAGCCACTTTCCTCATATTAGCACCGGAGGCCACATTGAGCAGGCAGATACGCATTGGCTGCCACTGCCTGTGAAAAACGAGCTTTGGAAAGGCAATAAATTGCATCCAATTTAGAGATGAAGGCAGAAATAAATTTCTCTTTTCAGAAGACTGGAGAAAGAGAAGGGAGAAAGAGGGTGGGGGAAAATGAGGCACCCAGATAATTTCATCCCCACCTTTTATTTTTCTTGGCAAAATATTCTTTTGAAAATTTCCCTCCTGTATATATTCATTTAGAATTTTTGCAACAATTTGTGCTCCAGTGTTCAAATAGCTTTTTTTTCAGGTCGTGAAAATAATCACTTTTGCCTCGGCTGACGTTTTGCATCTCAACTCGATAATATATTTTGACTCAGAGGCAGTATTGAGAGGAAAAAAATTAATCAGACATGATTTGGCATAGACACAGTTTTTTTTTTTCTTCTTCTTCTCCCTCCTTCATTCTACATCGTTATTGCATTATACCAAATTAACTGTCCAAGAGACTTAAGCTCTCTTAGAAGAGCTGTTTAAGATCCAGCAAATGAGCACTTGTGTGAGGTAGTTTCGGGAATGATTAAAGGAACTGTCTGCTAATGACCACATGAACATTCCTCTTGCCTTCTAACTGCCTGTTTCTTAAATGCTTCCAGAAGCTTCCATTCTCTCTCTTCAGCACACACCTAAATATCTTTTGAAGTCATGAAATAAATCACCAAAACACAACTCGAACTGAATTGGTTTGCGTCCTAACAAATACACAAATGGAAAAGTAGATCCTTCTGTTCTTCCACTACTACAATAGGAATACAAGCCTCACAATTGCTTTCTAAGCCTAAAGGGAACGCTGAAATGTAAAAGGACTGTCTGCTGTGTTTGTGTACAGGTGGAGAAAGTGTTGTGGGCCATATTACCCTTGCTGGCAAACAACAGACAGAGGGAATCATAAGAGGAAAGCACTCTGGAGAATTGCAGCTCATTTTGCTTTTGCTCTCACTGTGTTTCTTCTCACTTAAAAGGAAAAAATGTTTCAATTCCTTCAATGCGGCATTACTGTGTTCTGACACCTCAACTGTGAGGTGTCAAAACTGGCAAAAAAAAGAGGAGGTTCCAGTTTATTTTGTGTTAGAGATCTTAAAAAAATGGCTTGTTTCTGGAATTACATCTGAACCCTGTCTTTATCTCTATGTTAAACCTAAATGTAGTAGTTTAGGGCTTTGGTTATTGAGTTGCATTAAATGCAGTTGAGAATTATTGAGAGCTCCAGCCTAATTGCCATATGGGTAATGGATTGCACCACTGCATTTGAGAGCCAAGTCTCACTTAGATCTGCGAGAGGACTTGTGCATTACTGTTGCCATATTGAATCCTTCTATCAGGCTCAAAATGTAACTTGCACTTCTAGAATTAGATAGGTGGCAAAATTATTTTCAAGTCCAAAGCCATCCATCTGGGAGCTCGGATATTATTATGAGCAGCGCAACACTATTCTTTTGGGAGGGAGACTGCTATATGAGCATATCAATTATATTAGCTAATTTATGGCACTAATAATGAGAGTAAAACATTCACCCATCACAGATGCTGTTCAGTTCATAAAATGAACTGCATTATATTGAACAAAAAAAAAAGATGGTTCATTCTGTTTAGCTGCCCTTGTGCTACAGTGCCGGTTAAACTGGGTGTTTGTGTAGTCGAGGTAAAGTACTTTTGTGTTAAGCAGCTCAGCTAATGAATAAATCAGCCCTACCTTAGTAACAGAGGTCTACCTCTCTGCCACTCTTTACCCTGTTCAGTCCTCTTCCGCATGGCTTACTTAAAAGGGGGCTCAGGGGTGAGGGTGTCTTGCAGTCTTGCTGTCTTTTATATGGCTAGAGAAATTCCTTGTACGTTACCATCAAACTCAGAAGCTGTAGCCAGAGCCGCTTGGGATTGTGGGTACTAGGTGTTAGGGTGGTTCTTGGTGCACATGGCCCAAGCTGATTGGACACTAGGCTCCCCCTGTTTTGCCTTCTACCTCGATACTGCACCTCTTTACTCTCATCGCCTGCTTTCAGCCCTGTAAATTATGTAAGCACAAAGAGCGGTAAAGAGCAAGATGGGCTGTCTAACATCAGTGGACCTCTCAACTTCCATAATAATGCATTTTTAACTAGAGTCTGCAGTTTTACTAGACAAGGGCAATTCGCTGCATGTGAATGTACACTCCAGCTACAGTATATAGCAATTTCTCAATGCTTGGCATATGAAAACTCACAGGGGGCTTCCATCCTTTGTCATTTGTTCTGTTGATGTTTTGACGAGGCAGTTTTGTAGACAGGAAAGACTTTCTAATAAGAAGTTCTAATTTTTGCTTTCAACATAATGTCAATTAAATAATGTTTGAATTTCAAGCATCTTAGATCAGTCAGAGACAAAGTCATGTGGTCAGAAACGGAAAAAACAGACTGAACAGAATGTTTCCTACTTTAATACAAAATCTTAATTTTCATTTTAAAATCCACGCCCTCAACCATAATCCCATCTGCACAGACTGTACTGAGGTCTCTATGTATACAGAGGTGCGCTAACATTTGACAGTATAAACCAAACACTGTACTCGTTTCTCCTGTCTGCCCTGGGCTCAGAGCTGCCACACAGTTAGTGTGTCCCGTTCGCTGAAGGGAAATCGATGTCGGCTCTTCACGGGACGCTGATTCTGTCTGACTCTGGTGGAATAATTAAAGAGCCCCTTGCCCCCTTGACACCATCATGATGACTAATGCACTTCATGGAATGCAGCTCTTACATAAATCGATAGCATTTTTATTTATTAATTTATTTACTTCTCTGCCAGTAAGACCTCGAGTTTTCCTCCCAGCAGTTGTGGGTCAGTGTGTCACTGTGCCGTGTCAGCGATGTTGATCCGTTCTGACAGGCTCCCTTCCCGCACAAGAAGAAAAACACACATTTCCCTTTCACCACAGCAGGACGGGAGATACCATATTAGTCACAGAGGGGTGAGGGCATGGCATTCCAGCTTTATTACATCAGATGATTAAAAGAATGCCATTGCAGGGCTGAAGACTGGATGTAAGGCCATCTGGCTGGTAATTGCACTCTAACATTTCTTACAGAGATCTTAGACAAAGACACAACTGAACAAGATCATGAACATCTTTCATGTTTATAAATATAATTTTGCAATTAAATAGTGCCAATGAATAAACATTTTATATATATATATATATATATATATCTCACCGAGCACTTTACTAGGAATATGTACACCTTCTCATTCATGCAATTATCTAATCAGCCAATCATGTGGCAGCAGCGCAATGCATAAAATCATGCAGATACGGACCAGAAGCTTCAAGTAATGTCCACATCAACCAGAAAGGGGAGAAAATTTGATCTTTATATATATATATCAATATAATCACAGAGTTTCTGCTAGGAATTTTTAATTTTTGGTGCTGGTCACGGTGTCCGGGAGCGATTCAGTTTACCGGACAAATGGGTAAAATTCCGGTCATATGCTATTACTGGTGTTAATTACTGCTGTCGCGCAAAACATAAAAAATTTGGGCTATACAAGAATGACACCATCAAATAAAATCAATTATATTTAATAATTTTTTGTCTCGCATCGCTCAAATTGCCCTACGTTGTTCGGTAGTGGGCGCTCCTATCTTATATATCCTATATCCGGTTGTCATGGTTTCACGCATTTACCCACAAATCAGATGTTGACACGAGGGTCACTGAATAGTTTAATGAGTATGAAAATTATGTAAATCATATGCTATGGCCTTCCCAGTCACCAGATCGCAACCCAATTGAACACCTATGGGTGATTTTGGACCAACGTGTTACACAGGGCTCTCCACCACCATCATCAAAACACCAATTGAGGGAATATCTTTTGGAGGAATGGTCTTACAAGTCTCCAGTACAGTTTCAGAGACTAGAATCTATGCCGAGGCGCATTGAAGTTGTATACATATATACTGTATATATGTGTGTGTGTGTGTATATGTATTTATGTGTGTGTATGTATATATGTGTGTGTGTATATATATATATATATATATATATTACACCCAAAGGCTAATGAGCCATATACCGCAATAAAAATAAGTTTACTGCAAGCATACAGAGCCACATGCACATACATACTCTTATTCAGCCAAGAGAAAAATAAGACTGTGATGGACTGTGATATCCTTCAGGCTTTGGCAGGCATTAGGCAAAGGCCTGCAAGGTTAGGAAACATTGCATCGATGCACTGTAATTCGAATTGACTGCTGACTTTGATCATCAGCCTTGGGAGTGCTTTAGCATTGAATGCTGTCAGGCTGACTGACTCAAATATTCAGCATGCAGGGGGAAAGAGGGAGGAGGAGAGGAAGAGGACTGCCACATACATTCAGAGTATATAATAGACACGTTTAGCAAATAAACAGTTTGTGTGCATAGTTTTATTACCACTGGGAGACAATATGGGAGAACAAGTATTTTTACTTCAATTAATGCACAAAGCACAAGGCACTCATTTGACACTGTGGTTCAACACTGACAGGAATAAGTGCATCAGTTATCATGTTCACTCTTAAAACAATGAGAACTCTACAAGTCGTGTGTTTGACCTTACTCGCCTTTCGACTGCCAATTCTGTCTAATACCCATATCTGTCTCAGCCTAAGCTGATTTGTCTATTTCCACCAGAGTGAAATGAGTTAAAAATTACCAAGATCCTAAATTATGCTTTACACTTTGCGAAAGGTCAGAAAACCTCTGTATTCTGAAAATGGCTCTGTAAACGTCTGCTCCATAACTCAGCATCATTGCTAATCCAGCCTTTCTGAGAAAGAAGAGGGAATTGGGGGTGCATCTTCAGCTCTCCCTTTTTTACCCATACATGCATATTGTCGCTGTCCAATGAAAAGCATGTATCTCCAGTTTTTGCGTTTTTTACTTTTTATCATATATGAAATGTGGGCAAAAACCTCCATCTACCCCACAGCAGTTAACATCTTAATGACCAATGAAAAGCTGACAAATCACACCGTGAATTTTGGATTTATTGTGTTTGATCAATGATATGAAAAAGTGTTTTTTCGTGTTCCTGAAAAATTGGAATTTTAGAGATACATGTTTTTCATTGGACAGCGACGATATGCATTGTAAAGGCCACCATGTTGCGCTGTGTAGTGTGAGTGTGAAACCATCTCACCCAGGACTCCAGCCTCCAAGCGACCACACAGACTTCTCTCAAGAGAGGCCTCTCTTACACAACCATATCAGCGGCAGCTGTTGTTTTGAACGGATTAATTGTGCTGTGTTCGCATAATTTTGTTATCCTGTCATTCATTCCATCCAAGGTGTTTCCTATTTACCAATGGTAATTAGGCTACTCACAGTTATACACAGTTAGACACAATTACATGCACACAGAGTTATACACACAGTTAAGGTGCAACCTGACGTGATCAAGACAAACAAGCATGATGATGAACAGAGCAATTGCTCTCTCATCTTCTAGAGGTTTGGATATAGCACAGAGAGAGAAATAAATAAAAAGGCTGCCTGGCAAGACAATAGCAAAGGAGGAAAAAGAGGTAGTAAAGAAGGACAGAGGGATAAGGAGGTCTTGTGTAGAGGGCCCGGGCCTCTTTAGTACTTGAACACAAACGCCTGCCATCACCAGCTCGCTGAAAGAATCGTGGGAGAAGCCGACAGGTAGCGCTGCTACTAGATGCATCTCCTAACAAGCTGACTGTTCAAAGGCTTTTCTGTGCTCTGGAGAACATGAAAGGCATGTTTAAAAATTTAAAATCCTGATCTGTTCCAGCGCTATAGAGCGGTGGATGGAGAGCAGATTTCCTCGTTGCTGTAATCCCCCTGTTACATGCTTTGTAAATTAATTAAGATGTTTATGACAGATGCCTGCACCTAATGGAATGCTTATAGACTTTTGTCGTTAATAATTACTGCACTGTAAGACTACTATTCTTATGCATTGTCGTTGGGAGAAGGAGTGGCCTATGATTGTGCTCTGTGCATAACCCCTGGGCGTCAGGACATTAGGATTTTACATCTCTGAAAGCATAATTTTTGGGTTCCAGCAATGTGCACAGCCTAGATGTGTCTCTTGCTATGTCCATATCCATGCTGCATGCCCCAGTGTTTACCTAAACATGTGATACATTTTTCACAATACATATTTCCTGTTTAAGACATAAATATTCTCCATTGTTTTTCTGTGTGAACATAAACATACCTAAATACCATGACACAATGATGATGGAATTATTACAACAGTGACGCTTAAGTGAGTGACAAAACATTTAACAGTGCTGCGCTAAAAGAGTTTGCATTAGCTACATTTGGTGCTCTGTGTCAGAGAGGCCCACAGAATTAAGTCACTGGTATACAGATAACTGGGATGACTGAAACAGCATTCAAGCGTGTGGAGAAAAACACTTTACTTATGGGCGGTGTTCATAGGGCTACACGATACCTACATAAGCTGTTCCTGACAACTGTCATAAACCTACATAAACATTTATAAAGGATTATTCTGACAGGCGTCAACTGTCATAAAGACTGCTTTTGTCAATTTTGATGTCAAGTTGACATAACATCTGAGACAAGTGGGATAGATTTTTGTTGACATTAGGTTGTGTTATAACACTTTCCGTTCTGACTTACATTAGAACGTTATGACAACTGACTTTGTAGCTCAGTTCACTTCTGGTACGTCAGGGTCAAATAATGGTCAAATATCAAAACCTCTAATTTAGGGTCGTAGAAAATATAAATACCTAAGTCTTTATGGTTTTCCAAATTTATGGTGTCATGACATGTTCATATACTTTTATAAAAAATCTTATGAACAGTAAAATTATGCTATATAAGCTATATATATATATATACATGACAGTGTCATGGATTTGTTGTTTTACAATTAACCTCAATTGGTAAGCAATGTCACATTATCACCATTATGTGATTCTGACATACCAGAAGTACACTGAACCTGTAAATTGTCATGACGTTCTAACGTACAGTAAGTCAGCCTGAAACATGTCATAACACAACAATGTCGACAAAGCAAAGTCACTTGACTCAGGTGTTATGTCAACTTGACATAAAAAAGTAGTCTTTATAACAGCTGAAGCCTGTTGGAATAAACTTTTATAAATGTTTGTTAGTTGTCATGAAGGGTTTATGTAGGTGTCATGTAGCCCTATAAACACCACCATTAAGTAAAGCGTTATTGTTAATTCGTATCATAATCGTGTGGTTTGATGCTGTCAGTTTCCAGTAGAAATGACACCCATATTTTGGAATATGTATACTTGCTTTATACATACCACTTGTTTATTCATGGGAAATTTAAGGCTGAGGTTCATTGGCACCTGTAGGTCAGGGTGTCACTGAGCTGCTGTCAATAATGAGAGCTTAACCAAGCAACATACTTGGACTACATTTGATCCAGGATGTAATAGAGAAGGCTGTGTATGCTGATTTCTTTTTCTGAGCCAATTCTCATCTCCTCTGCTGCCAGTCACTCCTGACATACATCTGATGCAGCATGCACAGGGCTCTAATGTACTCGTCTCTGTCCTCACGCTAACCTGTCCTTGCCAGGAGTACGTTACATTCCAGAGCCTTCCGGGCTCTTTTTTTGGTCAGGGCCCGAACGGAAAACAAGGGAAGAAGCTACTGAGTGTATATTAGGAAAGAGCACCATTTTACAGTGGAGACAGACAGTCCTGTGTTGTTTTGTTTGCTAGATTTTTGGTTAGAGACAATTGCATGAACTCTGGGTGACCCTGGTCGGTCAAGACAGAGAGGCAGTTGTCACACTTACTATTCATATCGCTTCACAATAGTTTAGCTTCATTCAGATAACACAGTAGAGGTGGTGTGAATGAACCGAGTGTTGTATCTAATGATAACTGTTCTCATATGACTTGGAGATATGGTGTTCTCTCTTGATCCAGATATTTTGCTTAAATTATGCTTAATTTTGCCCATTATTGCACACAACCAATGCAGAGAATTTGTGGGTTACCATGCTGATTTTTTGTTTAAGCAATGGGGGAATTACGATATAAGAATCATGAATTGGGCACTTTTTGGTGATTGGGAGGGATGAGCCAGAGTAAGGGGAATGAAAGAACTCATCTCAGAGTTTATTCGGACGGAAAGCCCCAAAGGCTTCTGTTGAGTCAATGGGAATAAATAAACACCTTCACTCTACTAATTATATTACACCCTCTATCATGCTGCTTTAGCATGACTTCTTGTAAGGAGTTTTCTTAGAGAGGGTCAGTGTTAAATTTGTTCAGTTCTTAACCAAATAAGTGATTCTGTTGTGCAGATGGCACTAAACATCACACCATGTCTATCATGAATAATGTAGTATCATATGGTATAAAAAGAATTCTGATATTTATTTTGCTAAATTATTTCCCATTAAGCTCTCACCCTGCTTTTCGATTTCTTGTCAGTTTGGCTGCAGATTATCTGACTGATCCTTTTTTGACATGTGAATAATTGCAGGATACTGCTGCTTAGTGTGTGTGTGTGTGTGTGTGTGGAGAGTGGCTCCTATGATGAACACTGCTCTCTAATAGGAGTACCTTTGATCTTCCCTGAACATGCAGCGAGCATGCCCAGCCTTCAGGTTTTAATTATAAAAAACATGAAAAATAGATGGCGTGCAAAGTGCCAGGCATGATGGAAGTTGTGTAGAAGGCACCGTTCCTTCCTGCCTCTGCCATACTGGCAGACATCTTGAGATACAATTTCCATGTTTAGGTCTGGAGGGTACACAGCAGTTCCATGATATTAATTGAATCGTTGACAGACCTGTAATTCCGCTCATGAAGCACTTATTACCTGAGAGGTTTGTTGGGGCAGTTAGCTTTATTGGCCGGGGCTTAGCACGGACTAAGTTCCTTCTCCCAGTTGTAACATTACATTCAAATCCATCCACTGTCCAGTGTGCAGATCTGAAACCAGCACCTGTGCTCTAGGTCTAGGCAACTATCTCTGTGGGCAATCTAGACTTCTGCACTTTACTTTACCCACACTCCCGCTCTCACTAGCCTAGACAGAGTGTCCGACAGGGATTATGAGGGATGTTTAATTCATCTGTGCCCAACCTGCTTGCTTAACATTCTGTCTGCTCTGCCACACTGAGGTGTCTGAGGGAAAGAGGAGGGAAGAAAAGTAAAAGAGAATTAGATAAAGCACTAACAGTTCAAATGAGGTGATGTACGAGGGAGAGATGTTGGTAGACTTGCATTTTAAGATGTGGTTTGCTTTGGAAAGCACCCCGGCCCACTCTTTCTTTCAGGATGTGAGATGCTGTAGATTTCACATAAACGGTCTAGGAGATTTAAAAAAACAAAAAAAAAAACAGATATCTGGTGGGTTTGCAGCCATCCATGGGACTGCATTTAGATTTTGTAGCTAGACACTCTTTCCTCTGAGGTGTATACAGCTGTGACATTTTGAGATGAATAAAGAGGAGTATTAAGGACTGAAAAAGGTCATGGGTAGAATTTCTCACCATCTTCATTATGAGTCATAAAGAATCTGCGTCCAGTGTGCAGTAAACACTCAATAGCCACACATCACCGCTTTGCATGCTCAGAGAAAATACTTAAACCACGTGGTGCATTGCTGTGGTTTTCTGCAGTACAGTTTTGCTGACAAACATCGTTGGCACTCTAAACCGCATAGGAGTGAAATCTAGAGGGGGGGGGGGGGGGGGGGATGTATCTTCTCACAGGTGTTAAGCAGTAAGTGAGGTCTCTGGCCTTTTGCTGAAATTTCCAAACACTAATAAAAGGTGACGCGAATGACTTTTATCTGAATCTCTAACTAATTTACATGAACTTACATGACAAAGGAATAAATCGCATGTATTTTTTTTTATCAAAAAATAAAAAAGGATGATAAAATTCTCCTATTTTCTATTGCTCTTCATAGGAGAATTCTCAGCATGTTTTCTGGAAACTAATGTCAGATGCTTTCTTTATATATACTTTCATACTAGAATTTTTACTTCACTGTAACTTTGATGAGAATGCTCAGTGTTAAAAAGGACAGAAAACAGTGGCCCTCAGCTTAATCAGTCTCCTAGTCTAGTAAAAGACTAAAATAATGAATGCCTTACACAGACAGTAATATGCTGGAATGTATACTGAGAAACTCCTGAAATATCCCACATTCTCTTGTATACGTGGCCATACAGAAAAGTCTATGATTTGCCCCAAACAAAGTGACTTTGGTTTACATTATAAACAGATAAGTAAATTCAATAAAACTTTCTATGTAGGCCATACCTACAATTACTTATTTATACATCCATAACATGTTATAATACACTAAAAAAGCATTGTACACAATGTTACACATTGCTATAAAGTTGAATGCATTTTCATAAATAAGTGCATTATGTATAGTCATAGACCTGCCCTGATGCTGTTTAAAAAATATTTTTTTTTGAGAAATAGAATAAAAGCGTATAATACTTTTTAATGCATTGTCGCATGTCTTTTCAAGCATCAAGTAGAAGAATTTATATACTTGTCATTTATGAGTGTAGATTATTGACAGACATATAACTATAATTATTATAACTTAAGTTGTAGTGGATTTTTCTTTGCAATGTAATGTAATGTGTTATGAACACTACTTATAATGCATTATGTTAACAATTCATAATACATAATAAATACTGCTATAAAGTGTCATTAATTTTCATAAATAATTATAACAGTGTGCATAATGCCTTATGAATGCATTATAACATGTTATAAATTAGTGTTAATATATCATTATAGATATGGCCATCAGAGAAAAAGTTACCATAAATTCATTAAATCTTTCTTCCTTACCCACTACCCCTGCCTTATGGAGACAAATCTAACTTCCTAACAAATAATAAACATTTCTGAGTGTTTATAAGCACTTTATAGAAGGTTCATTAAGAGGAAATAGAACAAATAAAAATGAACACATTACTCACTGAATAAGCGATTATTTTCATAAATGCGGCCACATTAATTATCCTCTCATAATGATTTAGTAGCGTGTCATTGAAGACAGCTCAGGAATACCAGTGGGTGGTCTGGTGCAGCTTTATTTGGGGTGAGGCCATAGTGAGTTCGGGTTTCATGTGGATCTCAGCATGGGTCAGGAGCAGATTAAGGGGAAATGGGAACATGGGAGTGAACACACTCGGTGTCCGAGAGGAGCAGAGAGAACGACATCTACTCTGGTGCAGTACTCAGGCCAGTAACCACAATTTAAAACTCAATCTGACAAATTGACTTCCATCAAAAATGACTTTTACAACCAATAGTCACTATGTGTGGAAATAAATATTAATGATCCATATTCCTCTACTAGCTGGTTGCTCTATTCACACTCTGCTGCCTTTAACGACTCCTGAGTCTGGGAGAGCAGTCTTGCCGTGTGTTGAGGGACTGCTTCTCTGTAATCATCGTTTGTTTAAGCACTCGGCTGAATGGGTTTCTGTTGTGCTGCATCTTAGGCATAACAATAGCGCTTATCGACTGTGTTCCCTGCAGAACAATTAAAATTCCATCAGAGTCTCAGATCTGCCTGGCAGCCATGCCTGCTGTTCAGGTGCCCTTACTGGGCTCATGTCAATCCCTGCGGCTGCTATGTATTATTCAGGAGCCTCAAGACAGTGTTTAGGACTCAAGTGGAGCCTCCCAGGCCCAATAAAGGAACTCGACAGTGGGGAATATGCTGCATGGTGTTGAGGCATGTTTTAGCTTCAGCCTATGGATCACAGCTTCACCAAATGATGCTCTGCCCCGCTATGACCTCCACACTAGATCATTTTACAACAGAGACTTTTGCCTCATGTTTTTCTTTTTTTTCTTGTAGCCCGTGCCAAAACCTGATGTCTGGTTTTTATCTTGTTCTCCTTTTCTGGTCTGTCTTGACACTAAAGCAGCATCATTTCCATGTCCTCTAAAACTAATTTGGATGTAAATCTGCTATTTGCAGAGAACTCTGCGGCTGTGTGGTTGGAGGGAACCTGTGGATCCAGCAGAGTTGGGTTGCTTTTAGTTAAAACCAATTAGAAATGACCAGAAATAACAGCGCCTGGAGATGAAGAAGTCATTTTTCTCTTTAACCTCCCCGGAGAGACAGAGACCTCTCCATGGAGTTACTTAAGTGTTTTAGAATATTAGGGAGTGGCAGATGATGAGAATCATTATGCTTTTTTAATCATTGCATTTTTGCATTTGGAAGTTTATAAAAGTATAATAAGGCAAAGTGTGTCAGAGAAGAATGTTGGCATGACTTTGACAGAACAAAACTTAAGAAAATATGTCCTTTGCTCTGATTCTGTTTATATGATTGATAGCTTTTACATTTCACTTTGCATCCTTTCTTTGCATCTATAAAAATAACAGATGTACAATATAAGGTACAGTACATTAGGGGTGTCTTTATATACTGCTAGATTATCTGACGATCCCCACTCTCAGAGCTCCACAGACTCCAGTAAACTCCAATAACCAGGATAAATCCACTGCATCATGTTCATTGCTCACCAGCAACCTATAACTGCCCAAACACAAGTCCATGTAAATGTGACCTTTAATTAGACAGATATAGATTAACATTACAGATCGAGTTTATATTGACAAATTTTGCATTCAGAAAAACTTTTCTATTCCTTTACCATCATTATCTTTCCAAAGAAAGTCGGCTCGGATTTTGTTCTATTCTGTTTGTTGTGATTGCACAATGACCCAGTTATCTATGTTATTTGTATCTAAATATACATATATATATATAGATGTCTAAGTGACTGAGGCATACATGTAAAATGTACATCGTATATTTATGTAGATCTTTTCAATAACCTCCCTTGCATGTAATTCAGTAGGACAAATCCATGGTCTTATATCATGCATTTTTTCTGATCTGTAAAACACTTCTGTGCCTCAGAAACCAAAATGCCTTGAATAATTCAGATCTTAAATTTTTATGGATAAGTTATTGATAAAGTATTATTTTGAATGGCAGGTAAAGCAAAGCTGCACATTTTATTTATTAACCTCAAATCCATAAATTATTGTAGTGTACATATCCTGAAGTGCCCTCCATGGGTTGTGTTTTATTGATCATTGCCTGTGTTTATACTCATACCAGGCTCTCTAAGCATCTGACTGAATCCTAAATTGGACTACTGAGCTTTATTGAGAGTAAGCAATCCGACAGCAAAGCAGTCAGATGCAGTCTTTAAGAAATGATCTTGAACATGGTATATTAAAGAGTGCTTTGGCTATGATGGTGCCCTCTTACATACAAGCCAAGTGTAGGCTTGGGCTCCATCTCTGGCCGTGATCGCTCTTTCGGGTTGCTTCTCCTACTCACCACTAAGGTGTTACTTTTCCAGGGGGGTTCTGCACTCCATGTGTCCTTGCACGACCAAGAGAACCTTCATGCCCCTCCTCGTTTCCACAGACAGAGCAGTGAATGAAAATAAGTGAGAAGCAGCAGTCAATAAATCAAGCATTCGGATCGGCAGCAGCCTAGGGGGGAGAGCAAGTGGCGTCCGTGTCCACCCCCCCGGGATGGGCCTTGCATTAGGAACTTCCTCGTTTGTGTATTTCTGCCACAGGTTAAATGGATCGCTCCCATTAGCTTGGTGAGGGGACAGCTCCATTACATGAAGGAGACTGTAACTTTGAATGTCACGGCACACTGAACCCCGGAGCAGCATGGCCGCTTCCCGCAAGGGAGGTAGCCTGACAATAACCATCCATGATCATCATCTGCTGTCAGGCGCTAAGGAAGCTGGAATTATGACATACAACCTGTCTGGCAGACAGCAGCACCATGAGACAAGCTCTCAACGGAGGGCACTTCTCTGCTCCCCTAGCCACTTATAGACAACGGATCTTAAAATACTGTTCTTTTAAGATTTTTGGGCAGGACACAGTGGTCCTGGCTTGGCTTTTTTTGGGTCATTAAATTTGATATCAGGTGGAAACAAACTTTCAAGTCAAGCCAAGTCAAGTCACCTTTATTGATATGGCACATGTAAAAGACAACAAGGGCCGGCCAAAGTGCTGCACAATAAAATCAAGTAATTTCAAACAGAAATAAAATAAAATGCAAATAAAAAAATTAAATAAATTAATAAAACAATAAAAGGCAGTAAAAGGCAAAACCACAGATTACAAGACAGGACAAAACAGAAGACTCAATACTACAGACCTTAAAATGACTCAAACGCCTGGAAGAATAAATACATTTTTTAATTGGATTTAAAAATGTCTACTGTGGGAGATGCCTTTATAAAAAAGGGTAAGCTGTTCCATAATCTCGGGGCTGCAACAGAAAAGGCCCGGCCCCGTGTAGAGATTTAAAAACAAATAATAAAACCTTCAACTTTATTCTGTATTTGACTGGTAGCCAGTGAAGGGAGGCCAGGACAGGAGAGATGCTTTCCCTCTTTCTGGTGCTGGTCAGGAGTCTAGCAGTTGCATTTTGGACCAGCTGCAAACAGGACAGGGTTGACTGACAGAGTCCCATGTAAAAGGAGTTACAATAATCAATACAAGAAGAAATAAAAGCATGAATAAAGAATGAATGTCTCCAGATGTTTAAATGGCAAGACACCTGAGGTACACCACAAGTGATAGCTGCAGAGGAAGAGGAGAAATCACCAATCCTAACAGTGAATGTTCTGTCTTTGAGGCAAACCACTTCAGAGCAGTCCCCTGGATGCCAACACCACACTTAAGATGATCCAAAATGAATAGTATGATCACTGTATCAAAAGCTGCGCTAAGTTCCAGTAAAATTAAAACAGCACACTTTCCAGAATCTAGAGTTAACAGTAAATCATTGGATACCTTGAAGAGGGTGGACTCTGTGCTATGATGAGCCCTAAAACTGGACTTGCCTAGAAATGAGGAAAGCTGAGACAACTCTTGTCTCTCTTTGCTCTCCATCTGTAACATGGACAACCTCAACTGGCCTCAGCAAATGTAATATACTGCTGAAGAAAACCCTGTAGTAAATGGTGGTGGACATGCCTAGAAATTTTTTTCATGGGAAAAAAATGAGGCTGCCTGTTTATATCAGTGAGCGTTTTAAATAGCAATATGTTGTTTTCTGAAGATTACTCACTTATCTACAATGTTGAGGTAGTTACACTTCATATTAGCAATTGTACATAGTACATCATTCATAGGGAGAATGGGTTACTTTAAAGCATAAAATAATTTAGAAGTGTAAAAATGCTGAAGGTAAAAGATCAGAGATTAATCAAGTCGTGTTGTATGACTCGTGAGTGTGTTTCCTACACAATGGCTGATGCAAAGAGCAGAAATGATCAGGAATAACTCTTTACCCTTGAGCTGACTTTTCTTTTTTGCATAGTAATTATTTTCACACTTCTCATTCATGATATTCTTTATTATAAAACAAGCATGCGAAAGAAAGAAAGAAAGAGAGATGAAAAAAGAAAAGGTAATGATGGGTGAAGGAAAGAAAGAAAGTGAATGGAAGGATGGAAGAAGTGATGGGATGGAAGAAAGAAAGAATGAATGAATGAATGAAAGAAAGAAAGAAAGTTTAGTCAACCACTCTTGTGGTTCTTTATCATCAGAAATCATAGTGACGCTATGTTTATATAAGAGAGCAGCAATAGCAACATTCTCCTTTGATGCAGTGTTGGTGAGCTTCCCCATCTGTCAAGGATGGCTTCACCTCCAAACTGACCCCCTCACCCTCCCCTCCAGCAGAGCAGACATAACCTGGCAGGCTTGAGAGGTGTCAGGGCCGGGACCCAACCACCTCCTGCTCCAAACTCGCTCATTGGTTCCCTGGCCCATTCCCCTCGCCCTCTCCAATCAGAGACCTCTGAATGACACACAGAGGAGGAAGTGGGCTAGGGAGCCACCCCTCCTTCTCTCTCATAGCAACAGGCCATTTTTCCTGAGCAAGACCCGCATCCTCTTTTTGACAGTAATGATTTCTGAGCAAGTACATTTGTCTGTGTTAAGATTGGTTTTCATATCACTAAGTGACGTTGACAGAATGGCTGTTGTGATTTGGAAAAAATTTAAGATGGACAGATCGCTGATAGGGGCAGGAGAATGAGAATGGAGATGGCCAAGGCGCAGGCACACACAGAGCAGGTGGGAGGACAGGCCGAGGATGAGTGATGGAGAGAGCAGAGACAAAACTCGGATTGCATTCTAGTCTTGCTATTTTACCTTTTACCAAGTTTGGAGTTTGAGGGGTATTTAATAACTAGCCACTAATTTGTTCTTGTTTCATTCAGTGTGCAAAAGAATGCATTTGTGCGTTGGTCACACACTGATAGCATATCAGCCTGAAGCACCCCTGTATCAATGTATCTCTGTGGTTGGTTTGAGCACGTTTTCACATCACACCTCTAAGAGAACCTCTCCGTGTCTTCACTCTCACTCATTCTCCTCGTAAAAAAAACAACCACATTTTGGTAGATATATACCCCAACATGACAAAGTGAAACAAAAGTCTACTATTTTATTTACAGGGGGAAAAAAAAGTTCATGCAGATAAAATGTTGCATGTGTCTATAACAGTTTTTTGTGTGGATTGAGGGTCTGCCAAGAAAGAAAATGGGCAACATAACAGGCTATGGATAAAATTACTAATTCCCTTGGACCCTTGATGTAATAATTCCACCCCATTACAGCAGAAATCTCCACTCTGTGTTAGGCTCGCATGAAGATAACACACTGGCTCCTAGAATTAGGAGAATTAGGTTAGTGGTGCTCGGTGCCCAGAGCACTCATGTCACCGTTAGGCCCCGTTTGACATCATGGTTAAAGGGGGCTAAAGCCGATGCTGACTGCTGTGTGATTTTAATTGTAGGCAGGAATTTCAGGAGGATTACTGCCTCTTGAAACTCCTTGCGTAATGTCACAGTTGGACACACTGCTCCTGACTCTGAGCTTGTGGGGCTGGCTTCTGGGTAGCTGCTCACTTGATGTGGCCAAAAGTGTGTGTGTGTGTGTGTGTCCTCCACAGTCCACAGAAAAACTTCTGACTGCCAGATTTTCTCTTCTCTCTTTTTCTGTCAACTTGGTGTTCCCTGAGGTTCAGATACAACTTGTAGAGAAATTAGTGGAATCTATTAGTGCACTCTAAAACCATGGAGTCTGGCCAACATGGCATCATCTTTCCTGATGCACATCACCTCACCACACTGGCATATACACATATATACCCATCACAGCTTACACTGAACATACACAAACACACTTACACTTGTGCCCAGGCAGGCATGGATCATCGGACAGTTCATAAAAGAACAAATCCACAGCACACTGACTCTCGACCATAACGCAGTACAATGCAGTGCTTTGTAAGGTCAGGCGTAAAGATGCACTCATAGCCTATGGGCTTTAGCTCTAGCCAGAGAAAACACTCAGGTCTGCCTAGCATTCCATACATGCTCCACTCTTCATTTTCATTAAGCAGAGGTCAGCCATGACAGTGACGTAATTGGCTGGTTGGTATTGTGACTGCATGCTGACCTGTTTGACCTTGCCTGGGCACAGCCTGTGGCATCACTGAGAAACTTTGTCACAGTCAACAGCAGCCTTTGGCCTCGGGTCAATGTCAGGACTTAGAGTCGCTACATTCCAAAAGGCTGTTAGTGCTGCATTTTGCTACCTCTCACCATAAAAGGTCTGCATTAAAACAATGCATATCATATTATTCTTTTAAAAATGTTATTTTATTGTATGATTTTGTATGTGTTTAACAAGGTTTTCTTCTATCTTTCAGGTATTTCAGTAACAAAGAAGACGCATACTTGTGAGTACTGAATATTCTATACAAATAATAAAAATCAGACTATTCTGAAATCCAAGAGTTTTTTTTTTTAATGGCTTCAGTTTTAAAAGAAATAAAAGACCTTTTTTTAATAGTTAAATCTATTCAAAGTTATTTTGAGCAGTGAATATGAAATTGAGATCCATCATTTTCAAGTCTCATATATCAGGAAGCAACTCCATAATGGCCAGTTGAATAGATTCAGTTTCTTCAAACAGATCATATGACTGTTTTATTCCAGATCTTTGAGACAACATTCTGTTGTCTGCTTGCAACTGAAAAACAAGGATGTGGTTTGCATGTGACCTTTGCAAGTGAGGTTAAAAACTCCGAACTGCCTTTCTTCTATTCTAGCTCGATAAAAATCAGTTTTGAGAGTAGGAAAGAGCGTGCAAATCTCACGGATTAGGTTTTTATCTCCAATCTCCTCCTTCAAAAAGCTGTTGCAGGCTACACTGGGCAATAAGCAAATAGACTAGGAAGAAACCTTGATATGATAAATAGACCTAAAGCAATGTAGATATAATTTATGTTAAGAAATCACCACAGTAATTCAACAATACCAGCACGTTTAATTCCATATAAATTTACCGACTCATTACATATCTCTGCTTGGTCACTCTTTTTTTTTTTATTGAAAGGAATATATTTTACAGTGTCTTTTCCTATTCTGCTTGAGTAAAGAGTGTTAGTCTTTCTTCCTTTCATCCAGTGGCCTACTGCTATCTTAATTAGAGCCCCGATTGCCCCTGCTTAAGAGCAAGGAAGCGAAATCAAAGAGCATGTTTCAGGAGCGCAGGTTCAAAGCCACGGACACAGTCTGGACCACACTATTTAATCTCAGTGAAAGAAATGGTAATGACGCGTGTCACTGAGTGAAAGGCGAGAGAGAGAGTGAGTGAAGTGCGGTGGAGGCATGCCGGGGCTGAGGTCTTGGGTCAAAGCCATGCTGTGCAGTAGAGATGATTCAAAGGACATGTAATGGTGGGAGGAAAGGTCTTGTCAGTTACGAGGAGAACAGACTTTTTTTTATCGACTGCAAAGTGCTAATGAGGGTTGGGTTAATTCTGTCATGTTCTAGCAGCTGAGTAACACCTCAGTAAGAGGATGTACCCAAGTATTTGCCTCAGTTAATGCTTATGGTAGATAATGTAGATGTGTATTAACGTTTGTGTACTATTTGCAAGCCACATGTTTGCTATTTGCTATCTATAGTCTATTGCATTGTTTGCATTTTATTATTTAATGTTTTTATTCAGCATATTTTTATTAGACCCATATATAAATCTCCAAATAATAAGAATTCTAAGAGGTTAAAAATGAAATTTGGGTGTGTCCTGCGACAAGTGAATAATCCAAAACAGAAGGCAGAATCAACAGAAAAATTGTTTGAAATGAACCAAAATGTTTTTGCCATGACCCTCTTGGTCTCCAGACCTGATCTGAATAAGGCAGTATATGACATCTGGCAGTGTGATAACAGATATGTTAAGAAGACAGGGGAAAAATTGGCCAAGCAATCTGCCAGAGTTAGAAAGAGGCAAATCTTATGACTGAGAGAATTTAAAAAAGGCTCTCAAAGCATTTAAAAGAGGTTGTTACAAGAGCCAAGAGTGGGCGTACAAGTGATTAAAGAATATTGATATCACATTCAGAAAGGGAAATACCAGAAAGAGAAACTTTTGACATCACTGATATCATCTTAACATATACTGTTTGGCTCTTTTTATAACCTAACACACTAAATATCTTGTTGGTATAAATTCTTTGTCCTCTTCATTTTGTCCAAAGAATATGCAAACTTTGCCACTCGACTTTATATATATATATAGGGGGAATCCTTCCTGTCTGAAATGGGGCATGCATTTATGCGCTCACCCACATACACACACTTAACACACTCCTTCAGCTCATCTTTCCACTCTTGCTAGAGTGACCAAGCCCCTTGAAATGGGCCGCCAGTCCCTTCATCGATATACAGGGGCAGCTGTGCCTGTAATAAAAATAAGTCCTCTCTGGAAGATAATAGATACTTCACTCTTCCTCCTGGTGATCCCCAGTGTGGCCACTTCTCCCTCCATTCTCCCAGCATGCCTTTTCTTGTAGAAAAGCTTTTGGGTGGAGTTTTAGTGTAGCACATTTATGGCCATAAAATAAATTCACGGAAGGAACTTAATTCATGTCTTTGAAGTTTTCCAATGAAATGAATTGTTGAGTTTTCTGGCATCTAAAACCTCCCATATAATTCTCCATACACTGCAATTCACAGTTCAGTATAATAAAACTTACGTTTGAACCCAGATTTATTGAGCAGTGTGTTTTTAGTTCTCCTCAAAAACATGAAGCCCATGTTGTCAGCTGGGTCTCTTTTAGATAAACAGTGCTGGTAGACTGTAGAAAGAGTCTGGACAGATTCAGATTCTTGGAAGGGGGCTGCTATCTGAGGAAATGATGATCTAGCATTAAGTGGCTATAGTTTTGGCTTAGGTTTTCTATTAAGCATTATTTATTTCGCTAGTTAGATGATAGAGAAAAAAAAATACATATTGTAAATGGATGATGAATTCAACATTGTTAACATGTCTGCATACCATTTTAGTAGGCGGAGTATACATTTCTAGTAATTTACTGCCTGTACTATAGACTGCAGTCTGTTTGTCTGGGAGAAAAGCTAGTGTGTCTGTGAGAGGAGTTAGTATTGTTGTAACCTGTTGGGGAGATGACAGGAATTGCTGATAAGGGGCACAAGATTGCACAGGCGCTTATTTCTCATCTCTTTATGTGTGTGTGTGTCCCTCATGACACCCTCATGATCTCAGGTCCTCTATGTGTAATAATTTCTGCTTACTCCACAGATAGCAGCTTCAGAATATCGGTGTCTATTTGTAGTCTAAAGTCTATTTGTGAATCTTTGTAACTAAATCAGACACATAGTACACCTGG
Source organism: Olivaichthys viedmensis (assembly GCA_028565825.1). Classification (NCBI taxonomy): domain Eukaryota; kingdom Metazoa; phylum Chordata; class Actinopteri; order Siluriformes; family Diplomystidae; genus Olivaichthys; species Olivaichthys viedmensis. The sequence continues at coordinate 9,267,512 of JAOUQW010000010.1, read as the reverse complement.
CACCTAGAAAAACGCTTCAGTTTTTTTTTTTCTTCTTCTTCTTGTTTTAAAAATACACCACGTATTTGGACTTATTTTTGAAGTTACTTACTGAAACTCTCGAATATTTTACACTTTGTGTTGCACTTCCTATATGTTTAATCTTTCATAATATCCAAGTTTAATTGGCACGTAAAGTTGTCTAGTAGCAGAGCAATGTAAATGAGGATTCCGTCTCAGTCCCACTTCCTTCCATAAATAAACATTAAAAGACAATAAATGACAAGCGTGCAACACTTTAGTGTATTAAAATCAGATTATATTCATATAATGTTGTAAATTTGTCAGAGACTTCAGGTTAACACGTTCAATATGCTAAAGATGAATTGCCTCAGTGTTGTGTGTGTTTTGTTATTCTGAAGAGAATTACTCTTCCTAACACATTGTGCTTCTGATGTATAGTTAGTCATTGATGACATGTATTGAGCAAAGGAGGTATTTGCTTATTTGTGCTCGAATGTCTTGCCAGAGTAACAGTCATAGCCATGTTAGAGGAGCTCATTTGAATCCCACTTGGGTTAGTCAGGACTATGGGGATGCAGAGTCATTGAAGAGAGAGAGAGAGAGAGAGAGAGAGAGAGAGAGAGAGAGAGAGAAGGAGGAAAAGCAAGGGTGAAGTGCAGTCAGGGCTTATCTATCTCCATAGTGCAGACAGACGCTAAGCCCAGACAGACTGGGCTTATTGAGAAGCATGGCCTAACCCCTGCTCCTTCATTTGTTTACCTCCCCATTGAGTGCTGTGGGACTCGCAGAGAGGCAACCTCGCTTATCTCAATCAAATGATTAAGACAGCCAACTTCACCGAAATCTGAACGCGCTGAACAGCCCTAGGGCTATCATTAAACTAGTCTGCACTGAATAGAAGAATTAGTGTATTGTTATGCTCCCTCTCATATAAAGCAGATGTTTTATAGAGAACAACCCACTTTTTCAAACCTGTAAAAGGGAATAGACACATAAACACACGTTCTCACTATCGCTCTGTATTTGTAATATTCAAACTAGGGCTGTCAAAAGATTCAAATAATCCAATACCATGAAAAGTGTTGTAAAGACACTGTGATAGAGCATTGGAGACTGTGTGCTGTTCTTTAGAGACACTAATAGAGCGTTGCAGACTGTGTACTGTTCTGTAGAGACACTGTGATAGAGCATTGGATGATTGTGCTGTTCTGTAGAGACACTGTGATAGAGCATTGGAGACTGTGTGCTGTTCTTTAGAGACACTGTGATAAAGCATTGGAGACTGTGTGCTGTTCTTTAAAGACACTAATAGAGCATTGCAGACTGTGTACTGTTCTGTAGAGACACTGATAGAGCATTGGGGACTGTGCTGTTCTGTAGAGACACTGTGATAGAGCATTGGGGACTGTGCTGTTCTGTAGAGACACTGTGATAGAGCATTGGAGACTGTGTGCTGTTTTGTAGAGACACTGATAGAGCATTGGGGACTGTGCTGTTCTGTAGAGACACTGTGATAGAGCGTTGGAGACTTCGCTGTTTTGTAGAGACACTGTGAAAGAGCGTTGGAGACTTCGCTGTTTTGTAGAGACACTGTGATAGAGCGTTGGAGACTTCGCTGTTTTGTAGAGATACTGTGATAGAGCATTGGAGACTGTGTGCTGTTTTGTAGAGACACTATGATAGCGCGTTGGAGACTGCGCTGTTCTGTAGAGACACTGTGATAGAACGTTGGAGACAGCGCTGTTTTGTAGAGACACTGTGAAAGAGCGTTGGAGACTGTGCTGTTCTTTAGAGACACTCTAACAGAACGTTGCAGACTGTGCACTGTTTTGTAGAGTCACTGATAGAGCTTTGGAGACTGTGCTGCACAACTGCTTTGGCTGAGTTGGCCTCTGACGAGGGGGTCCTTCATTTTGCAGCGCAGAAGATCCAAAAGCGTTAATTTTAGCAGTGTGCACACATTAGATTTTATATAATGCTTCCTGACCCAACTATAAATTATTTCATAAGAGGCAGGATTAGATAGTAATTATCTTTTATATTTTTGTTTTTTTCTGTTTATGGTTGGCGAGTTAGCTTTCTTGCTAGCAACCAGCTCTAACAGGTTGGCAATCAAGGTAGATTGCCAACTAATTCCCAATGTACAAAACTTTGTGTACTGCATCTATTAATTTTGGAAAGTTGAATTGCTGTTACAAAGGTGGTGAAACCAGCCACAGCTAAAATGCTAAATCACGGCTAAATTGCTAGCTACACCAAAATGGAGGTTTTTTTGTTGCCTGTCCAGCCTTGATCACACTTATTTTTCAAGGAGATGTGACTTGCAAATTTCTAGTAAGACTGTGACTTTGACAGCACTTATCCAACCAATAAGGGGTAATATGCACATATCTCACAATCTCTATTTGCAATATATTGATCCAACATACAGTGGAAATTGGTCTCCAATATAATATGCCTGTTTTTATATTCATCACTGTAGTGAAATTATTTTCTGGAGCTCAGAGCATTTAAGGTAGAGGTAAATGTAAGACTGAAGATTTAGGGCCGGTTTATACTTCTTGATAACGTAGATGGACGTAGACGGACGTTTAAAATGGCGCCGGTCCGTATCCTGCATTCATTCAACACGTCGTTTGTGTACGTCCCAAAAAATGAACGCAACGTATACGTGTGGTGCAATACCTGCGTAAATGGTGGGGGCAGTATAGTGAAGCAACGCGCCGATCGGTAGGACGAGAGAAATAAACTCTCTGTTTTCGCGAGGAGAATGGTTTAATGGCCCGATACACCGTCTACTTTGGCGCCGCTGCCGCTGTTTCTCCCATTTTCTCAACATACACATTATAATAGCCTCCTCAACTCCTGCCATCTTCACTGTTTACTTCCTTGTGTAAAATCAGGAAGATATTCCGGTGCTGGCAATGTTTCAGCTCTGACCTGCCCCCTAGTTGACAGAGTTTTTAATCCTCCAGATGTACGGACAGATGTAGTGAACAAGCAGTGTCCGCATGTGTACACGTAGCCATACAGCAAGTATAAACCGGCCCTTACACAGCCTGTCTTTCTGTACACACACACTCTGGAGACATAATATCTTGTATGGTGGATATACTCCTGTGTCCCGTTTTTTAAGATGCCCTCATCGACTTCTCCTCATAACTCGAAATTTTTGTGCAAAAATCAGAGAGCACCCTTTTGTTTATTCAGTTTTCAGTCAAATGGCCATTCAGTACTTATTGTTATTTATTTGGTGGCAAACAATAATGATGAGAAAATGTATGTCTTCACAAAAGTCTTCAACACTAAGTACAGTATGAAATCTGTAAATATTTAATTTGTAATTTTGAACTTTTTGGATGCTACTAATTCCAATCATCCAATTTCATCAAACCAGTACGTTACAGCTGTAAAGTGTAGTTGATTTGCATAAATAAGTGATAAAACTATTATATTTAGTGTTAGAGGCTTCTGTGTAATTATATATTAAATTCACATTTACAGGATTATTGTCTGATACCAAAAAGGTAATAATGTGTTACTGCACGGCTGTTTGACTGAAAATGGAAATGAATGTACTGTAACATTTTTATCATCATCATTATTGTTTACCACCAAATCATTAACAGTAAGTACTGAATGAACATTTGATTGAAAACTGAATAAACTAAAGGGTGCTCTCTGACTTTTGCACAGTACTGTATATCATTTTTTATTTTTTGTGTCCTGTTTTGTGGCTAATAAAACAACAGAAGGTTAATGTCCATCATTCACTACATCATATTTTGCAATACAACTTGTATATTAATTCTTGTATTTATCATATGTTCTACTTTTTGTGTTTTACGCTTACTTACATTTGATTGATACTGATCAATTCACTGCTCTTCTTTTGTGTATTGTGGTATGTGTGACTGTTTTAACAAGGCAATTTCCCTTACAAGATCAATAAACTATAAATCTATCCATCACAGCCTGGGCCTGATATGAAGGGGAATGGCATCCCCCTGATTTTACGATAAAAAATGACAAAAAAAAGTCTCCCTTTTAAACTAAATCTTCTTTGGATTATTATTATTATTATGAAATATCACTATTAATATTTTAATTCCATCCATATTGGAGATTTACAGTACTCACCATATTGCTGTGGATTTATCAACAGTTCTTCATGTCAAACCCACGCAATACGATCAAGGTGAAGCACGTGCAATGGTGCGTTAGGGTTTTAATGGTTATAATAACCAGCTTTATCCAGTAAAAGATGTCCAGAGTTAATTTGAGGCTATAATATAGGGGGGCTAACTTAATATTTAATGATGCTATGTTGCATTTATTAGGTAATTGCATTAGTAGGCTGCCTAGTGGTCTATACTGTATGTCCTGTGCAGCTATATCTTTGCCCCCTTAATATCGTTTAAAAGCACCATCCACCTTGAAGATTTTTTGCACCACTGATCACAGCGGGCCACTGGTCCCCTGCTGGTGTGATCGCAGCAGGAATGAGGGTTCATCAGTTTTGTTCTTGTAACACTTGGTTCCTGATTTTGCTGACAGAAGCAGAACCCTGTCCGTTTGTCAGCTGTCAGACTCCATTTGTGTCAAGGCATAACAAGCTGCTTTTGGCACCACTGTTACACTCGACTGTTTAACTAGACCTTCTGTTGAACAGTAAAGTTTGTGGTACGGTACTGAACCTTTCCCCTATGTCAGCAGTGAGCAGTTTTCAGCCTCTGACCCTGGCATTGCCTGGATTTTTATGTGGTGAATGTAAACTATTCCAGATAACAGTTGCCACCTGTCATCAACCACAGCTACTTTTCTCCCTGGCTATTTTTCCAGACATTTACAATTTAGGTCTTAAGTGTTTTAACTCTAACAAAATCCTTCACTGGCCCGTATTCTCACCTTTATCTACACTCAAGCTAGTGAATGAGAGATCAGAGCTTTCATCTGGAAATACAATATGGTTCTGTTTAAGACTACTTCAAGAAAAGAGACGATGGTGTTATAATGGTAATGTTTTTTTACGCTCAGCATATCAAGTGCTTAAAAAACAAAAGGGGGCAATAGTGACACCTGACGAACCTAACAGGAGAGTTAAAACTTTTATGGGTCATTATTTGTCTCATATTAACTGTAAGGCATAGTTTTAGACTGCTTTTAAAAATTTTATTTCTACATTTAGTTATTTGTTTATATCCAAAAACAAATATATTCATATAAAATTTAATTTTATGCATTTTTGCCACTTTTTTGTCAGTGAATACTCCTTTTTTCATTAATGGTTAATTTTATTCAGTTCTATTTCATGTTTTTGGAGTCTGTCCCCAATATTACCTTCCACCCTGTCAGTGTGTAGTATTTTTGCTTTAAGAAATTAAGCCAACATTATTTTCTCTGACATTATTTTAATGAAGTGACATCACATTTGATGGCATTTCAACTTTCTAAGCTGGTTAAGTCCTAAAACCCCTCGTAATTTTTTTTATTATATTTGATGTTTTATCATGACATACTACAGGTTTCACTCGTACACGTTCCACCCTGTTACGCAAAATTACACAGGAAATCAATCTAATTTTTAGAATATTTAAATATGTGATTTACAGTTATTTAAAAGCATGTTTAAGGTCAACCATTATTCCACCACAGCGACTAATCTTGCCTCTGTATTTCCCCCCTGTTAGACCTGTGCTTCCTTACAGAGTGGAACAAACACATAACATGTCAATGTTCTTCTCACGTAAGTCATTTATTTTGAAGAATAGAATATATATGTATATTTATTATATAATGTACAGTACAGTGTGATTCCAAGCTGTGGTTACTCCTGTATTTTCCTAGTTTATGCTGTGTCCTCGTTTCTAGTCTCCTCTGGTTTTGACCTCTGTCTGTCTACAAGGATTATGACCATTGATTTGCCTGCTCTGGACTTTGACAGCAATTCTCAAAAAGGCCTCAAAAATAAAATGACTTTGTGATTATATCCTCTCCCCCCTGACTCTCATTCGTCTCACTGCTTGGGTCGTTTGCAAGTTGAGAAAAACATCAAAACATCTCTCTACCCACCATCAACACCATCTACCACAAGCGCTGCATCCGCAAGGCCACCAGCATTGTGGATGACCCCTCC
>JAOUQW010000010.1:9214241-9225297 GCA_028565825.1 Olivaichthys viedmensis | reverse complement strand
CTTGCTCAAGGGCCCAACAGTGGCAGCTTGGCGGTGCTGAGGCTTGAACCCACGACCTTCTGATCAGTAGCCCAGTGAACCACTGAGCCACCACTGCTTAGTGGTGAATAGAATAATGACTGTTCATAAAATATGACAGGTGCCACCAAACTTTTGAGCGCTAGTGTATAAGTTTGTAAGGTGTATTGCATTACATGGGCACATGGTGGCATTTAGAAGGATGTCAGTGGAGATCTTGTTTCTTGCTTGAAGGACTTGGATCCAGGTTAAGATGATACCTTCGAGAGAGGGTGTGTTCTCTTGTATCCTTTAAAGTGTAATAAGCATGTGGGGGATCTCAGTGTTTACATCATGCCTTATGACATAGAAGGTCTGCGCGTGTGTGTAAGTAGAAGGAAATAGAAGCTAACTCAAAACCGAAACCAGTCTTACAATAAATAGGTTTTAACCTGGAAGTTGTAACAAAAAGACAGTGTTTAAAGTGCAATATTTATAATATGCAACTGACCTTGTATTGTTTTTTTCAAACCAGATCAACCATTTGCTATCAGACTTTTCAGAATATTTATTTATACATATAATTCCAGTTAGCAGTGCTTGAATACAGACACACATAACCGTAGCAACATATACTTTCTCATATTCCTGCAGTGTGAGATCATGGCAGTGCACTCCCATAATGACATAATGTTGGCTTGGGTGGATGATGCAGAGATGCTTGTGAAAACCAGAGCGTGATACAGCGTGCAGTAAACGAAGTGCTTCGCATATTACGTAGGGCGATATTTGAATGCAATATATCTGAAGGGATTGTGATAAATGCAATAACAGCTACAAAAAATACTTTGGTAGCACTAATAAGCTCTTGCTAGGCTAAATAAGAGGTGAACTTAGGGTCGGGGTGGGTGTTTTATCCTTGCTTACCTGTAAAGGTGGCTTAAGGGTGCTTTAATTCCTGTAATGGTATTTTAGGACCTGGACATGCCTTGCTTCTTTCCAGAACCTCTAACAACCCCCTACTTTTCACTCTCTCTCTCGCGCGCTCTCTCTCTCTCGCTCTCTCTCTCTGTTGTGTAATCTGTTTATCTTTAATGGGCAAACAAGAAGAGCAGCGTGCTTTTTAGACGCAGTTGGGAGGCTCTCGGAGCATTGCTATGCACTGCAGGCTGTTGATAGAAGTTACTCTAAACGGCTGCTGTGAGCCCAGTGGTGCACTTTCGTCTTTAAAGTGAAGATTAGGATTGGGAAACTGGTCCTGTATCAGTGTTAATGAGTAAGGACATAAGGGCACAGTGGAAAACGGCCAGCCATGCTCTTCACACATAATGCACGAGGATTCCTGGCAAAGTTTGTGCATGGTGTGCACTAAATCTGGTGCTTATCCTAGCTGTATGCTTGGATTGTATGTGCCTCACTTGTAAGTTCCTTTGGATAAAAGTGTAAAACTAGAGCCACAACTGACCCCACTAAGACTTTTAAGTTACTATTTTTGCACCACTGCAAATGGTTCAGTGTTTGTGCCAGGTATGCAAAAATATGTAACCATTAGGTACAAGAATAAGGCCAGGAATGTTTGCAATGCTTATCTACATTAATGCTGACTGTTGAGTAGCCTATGCAATGCAAACTCGCAGCACGCTGAGCTGTAACTGTAATTTTCCACTGCTAATCAATGCTTAGCGTAGCCTGCTCTTTGGCGTGCCCTCATCAGTGTTCTGGGCTCCAAGTGCTGTGTGTGATTTTACACAGCTATCAGATGAGCTGCTCCTGCTACACGATCCATTATTGGGCCTCTTGATTACAGAGCAGATACTCGCATTCATTTCCATCTCCTCCATCCAAGAATAGCAGGCACTTGTTTAACGGCGGGCTTGACCAAGCCATTACGTAATAACATACTGCACATGTGTGCTTGCGTTTGGACTTTTCAGTTTCTATGTATGCGTGCGTGTGAGTGTGTGTGAATGTGGGCATGTATTTAACTCTCTGTGGGGACCAAAATGCACCAATGATGATAGGAATACATGACAAAGTCAGTTTCGATTCAGGGTGCCACAATGCGATTATGAAACGATTCTTAATGCATCTTGTTTTTTTTTTTTGTTCTATAGCTTATATATATATATATATATATATATAAATATCTGACAGTTTGTACATCGATGCAAAATCTTCCAAAGGCAAATTATAATGCATCTCATGTTTTTATACATTTTTTAAATTTTATTTAAAAGATAAAAGAGCCCAAATATTTCCTTTTGGCTACTAAGGTTATGTTTAAATGTAGGAGTAGAATTATTTAGCTACGATAATACACAATTCAGTAGATGTACCCCACAAAGTAAGTAATACAGTAGTGTGTGGGTGTGTGGTGGTGTGGGTGTGAGAATGAGAATCTTAACCATTTCTGGACCTCATGGGTACTGTTTTAGAGAAGTGGGTGCAGAATGTGGGTTTGACGCCTTTGGGTTTGTAATAGTAGATGTCTCTTTGTGGAAACTGACAAATAGCAGAGGAGGTTCTCTGAGACAATAGTGAGCTTTCATGGCTTATTAGAAAACCTTCGATTCCGAGTGCATTATGGAGGCATCAACCTGTCTAATTATCAGGTGAGGTACTGAGAAACAGACTCTTCTTTCATGTGATTTCTGGGATTTTAAAACATATTCATGGCGTTGTAATTACAGGGAGGGAATGTCAAAACAGAGTTCACATGGTTGGAGAAAGACTTCATTTCCAACCAACTACTCAACACTCTCTTTCACTATTTTCTTTAGCTGCCTTTTGGTTTTGATAAGAAAAAAACGCCTGTCAATCAGCCTGACTAATAGAATGTGTGTTTTTAATTCACTCAAAGCGAACAGTATATCATAAAAGCCCAAGCAACCTTTCTGACACGCATACACACACACACCAGCACTGACAGGCAAGCCCTGTTGTTTGACAGCCTGAGAAGTTAAAAATACCAGACTCCTGGCAAATTAGACGCATCATTTGGCTTCTAAAGCGAAAGATGAATGTGTGTGTTTGTGAATGCGGCTGCCACTTTGTGACATGGTGTCTATATATTAGCTTCCTGTTTGTCTATCTTCCTTAAGAAACCCAACTAGAATCATAAACAGACAATGTAATTTGTTATGGAGCGGATTGTACTCTCACTGTATTCACCGGTGCGAAGTAGCCGACTGTCTCACTCCTCCCTGGGGCTGGGTGTAGTTCTCCTCATGCATCTCCCAGGCATCAGGCCCATTAATCATGGCTTAGCTACGCTACATACAAGGTTATTGCTCACTCAGAGTTCTTCGTGTTATGGTTCTATCAGACACTAAATCTGACATCATGGCCCATTTGTTTAGAGGACTTTGGAAGATGCTGTTACTACAGCTGCAATCTCTCTTCTCGCAGACACGAACATGGCAGAGCTATGAATCGCTATCGGTGCTGTCACAGACGATTGTATTCCATGACATTGAATAGCAACCAGCATGGCAGTGCGTGAGTTTTTTGTACGCTAGCTCCTGCCGCTAGCTGGTTTCAGTAACCAGAGAGTGTAGCGCTGGAGGAGGATCACTGTTACTGTAAGGTAAGTAAGGAGATTTTAATCTGAGCTCCTGGCTTCTGGGAGGGTGTCTGCTTACCTTTAAATACTCCACAGCACCATTGTTTATTCATCAGTAGCTAACCATTACCCAGTGGGACAACAGTAGGCCAAAGGCCTATAATTTTTTGCTATTTAATACAGACTGTAATGTATGAATTAAAATGTACATGACTGTTTTTGTTCCTATTCTAAAATAGTAATACTGTATACTGAATAATACATCAATGTTTTTGTTCATAATTTGCAGCATTATCAATATACAGTATAAAAATGCATCCGTTCTTTTTTTTTCTTTTCTTTTTTTTCCTTTTTTTTGTCTTATTATCTTCAGGCCACTTATTTTCTGTTGGACCATATGTTCATAATATCGCCCAGTCTACATAGTTCAGCAAAATTGCTCCCAGTTGCTAAATGACCAGTTACACAGTTACACTGTAGTGGATGGAAAATGGTGCCTTAAAAACCCTGGCAGTGGCCCTTAAGCAAATGTGCTAGACAAACAGAGCTGGATGGGACGGGGGGGGGGATGCCGATGCTGAATCCCATATCTGCTTTTTCGCCCATAGTGAGAGACTCATCCACATATGTTACTTTCTCATTAGAGCCAATTAAGGCTCCAAGCTCGCTCCCCATGAATGCTCAGAGATGCCCCATCCTCTCTCTGTGTGGGAAGCTTTTTTTTTTTTTTACCCTGTGACTCTCTTTCATTTCGTTTAATCTCTGCCTTTATTACGCAATGCATCTTCCCCAGTCCCTGACAGCAAAGGGGACCGCAGTTGCCTGCATCTTCTAAACGTCAGCGCCGGCAGTCCATTAACAGAGTCACTGGACAAGCTGTTAAAACAGACACCGGGGCCAGAGAGCATTGATTCTTTAATTAACTTTCAATTAATGGCTAGTTGCTGACAACTAGCAAGGTAGCCATGCTCACTGTATTTAAAGCATGTTTGATTTCATCCCCCAGAGCGTTCGCCTCGCTTCTTACGGCTTGTATCTTAAGCCACCAAAGAAATCAAATCTTTTATGATATGGAAAAGAAGGGGGGGGGGAAGCCTATTCCACTTTATTTACACACCAAGGCTCTTGGCCCAGCATCTGAATTTTGGAAATGCAGTGTTCACTCTATATTTGGATTGCACTGAAGTGGATTAGGAACTCTTTACTGCAAACCCACAGGATTCTGGCAGATATAAAAAGGAGGAAGTGCTGTTTGCATCCAAGCTATAACAAATAAGCACACATTTCAAAATCGACTGTAATTTCAAGCATTCAGATAGATGGGAGAAATGTGTGCTTTGATGTACAAATCCACGATTCAGCAGAGATTACACCCCCAAAGGTTAGGAGCTGCTAATTACGGGAGATTGGTTCTACATATCTAACGAGGAAAAGGGAAGCCTTATTAAATAAGGGGATCCGTAAAGGCAGAGGATTAGCCGATATGATAAGAACAATTTATTTTAATTGTTTTGCCAAGATAACTTGTGAAGGTCTTAGCTGTGGAACACATGGAGTGTAGAGTGCTTTATGCCTGGAGTTGTACTAGCCTCAGTTATCAAAAAATAATACATTTGTAATAAATGAATTAATTTATTGAATAATAGCTTTATCTTAGTTTAAAATAATTTATGTTTTTAGCTGTTTGAGAAATCCTTGTATAAAGTAGAAAACTTAATGTAATTTCTGAATATCTTGTTCACAGATGTTTTGTTTTTTTAATGTTAATTTAATTGTTGGCATGTACTAACAATTAATTGACTCAAATTTAGTATTGTTTTCAACAATTCTTTTTCTGTTATCAATGCTACTGATTTCAGTGTATAATAAATATTTTATTAGGGCAGAACGAGGTAATCTGTTTAAAAAATATCATTTGACAAAACTATGATAGTTTCTTCTTTTTTTTAACTGATGAAATAAAAACAGTTCTTGGTGGTGGACATTTTGGACCCTATTTTAATTCCTGTTATCCTAAGTCTGCCATTTTCCATTGAAAATATATTTTTTAAATCTTCTGGCAAAAAATGTAAAAGAAAGGGGTACTACAAAGAGGATAATAAGAGCATAACAAAAAGCTTGTGGTTCGTTTCGCAGTAATTCCCTGCTGTGGTTATTTGGACTGTACATGCACTTTTAGCCCCCTATTAAAGTCTCTTATTTTGTGTTGAAGCTTAGTAGTTCCAGCACTTTAACTTTTTTTCATTGCTCTGTCTTTTGGCACCTCTATTCCCTGCCTTCCCTGATGGTTAGATTTAGAACTAATCTGGCCTTTCTTTGCATGCATCTAAATTAAACATGTCCGGACTGGGTGGACGCTTGTACCGCCCCAGGAAACACTGTTTCATCTCCTAATGAATGTGCCTGGAGGGGTGCCGCCCACAGGGGGTCCTGCAAAGGGCCTACACTTCAACCCTCATTAGTCAGGGGCGTTTGCCTGTTCTCGCACTGAAAAGAGGCCTCCTGGTAAGGAGTATGCTCAGTGCTGCCTATGCGCTCCTGGATCTTAGACCAGGATGTCCACTCCTTGTTCTTTACGTTTTTTCCAGTGTCATTAGGGACAGATTTTGAGGGTCCAGCTGCAAAACCTTCTCTCCAGAGTAACAGCATGTTCATGAGGACATAATAGCATTTATACAATTTATACGATCCTTACTGGATACCTGTAGTTCTTCAATTACAAGGAGTTGGTGTGTTGGTGTTTTAAGACCTTTTGAAAGACTATAAACTCCCTTTAAAAGTTCCAGGAACTTGCACTCTGTGCATCAGCTGGGCTTTTTTTAAAACCCCATGCAGTCTTTGTCAGTGTGTTGGTCATATTGAGTTGAGCAATATTTGCGAAGAGATGATGCTGATTAAGATGTGCGAGATGTCTGTTACAATTATATAAATCTTTTGTAGTGTGTGCTGAGCTGAAAGCCCCACATTTCCCCTTAGAGCGCTAAGGTGATCCTGTAGTCCCTGTACCTCAGCACTGGTTTGGGAGCTGCTGCTGCTTTACCCATGTGTACTTATTCCTGGTATTAATGAGGCAACACAGAGAGCGCGCAGGGCCACTTCCTGGGATTTGCTGCCAGTCAGCTGACTCTAAGAGCCTTTCCCTCCCTGCGGAATACGGCTCTGTGGCTCCATGATATTCAAGCCTTTAGGGAATGTGTTTATGCAATCATTAATCTTGCCGCTTCTTTTCTGTGGCCAGGATTAAAAAGCTCCATGTCTCATTGATGGCCCGCCATTGAGTTAGGTTCAACCAAAGGTAGCGACAGAACTCACACATACACACACAGCACAGACATGACAACACCTACACACATGACGACCATAGACCGACAAAAAAAAGCGCATCATATAACACAGACGTATACATATGCACTCGCTGGCCTCCTCCTTCAGCCGTGCAAAGCGAGGGAAGCATGCTTTGCGCCTGGCTGGATAATCCTCCCTCGCTGAATGGAAGCAGGCCAGAGTTCATGGGGCTGTGAAAACAGTGGTGCAGGAGGCACAAGCATTGTGTAAGCAGTGTGTAAACTTTGGTTGACAGCAGAGAGTGTGAGGCCACTTCTCACTCTGCATAGACTGTGGTTTCAAAGAAATGTGCTTGGTGATCTAGAGAGAAGAAGTGCAACGTGTGTATATACAGTGTATATCTTTTTATCTAGACTTTTTCTTTATTTAGCCAAAACATAAATACTTTCCTTTGGCTTTTCAGTGAATCACCATTGCGAATTCAGGAGAAATAATAGTGAAGACGCAAGAGTAGTACGTTAACTCCACCGTTAGCATTCCATCGGAGGAATATTCACTTCGCCACTTAGCACTTATTTGTTATAACAGCAGCTTTGTTTGCCTGGGCACAGAGCAAATGCTTCAATAGTTCTCCACCACAGAGTATTACGAGTGCAGTCCATTTTGCTGGACATGAAAGCCCTTCATCTCTCCTTTGAATTCAAGTGCAAGTTACAGCTCCATTTGTCTCGGGCCTCCTTTCCTCAGCGTCTCTCGCTCTGTCTCTTTCTTTCAGTTCACCTGCCAAAGATGACAGAAATCCATAGGTCAGAATGCTGTAGCTGCATAAGCGGTTTCATGAGAAAAGACAGGCGTGCAGACCGAAAGAGAGAGAGAGAGCAAGAGAGAGAGATAAGGAAATAAGCAGATGGAAGGAGAGAGAGATAGCAGTCAGCCGAGCTGAATGCCTGAGAAAGCTCGCATTTGGAGGTCCCATGACACAGCAGATCTGTGGAAAGGTTGGGTGCGTCTGGTTACAGCTCTATCTGGGCTTTATCAGCGGATGAAGGGATTCGGTATCGCTCGCTAATGTAACAAGCCCCATTTGTCTCAGTCGCACATCTCTAGAAGCGTCTTGCTGAAGCCATTGTTGTCATTCAACTGGTCTGTCCTTGGTTGCTCCTACCCTTCACTGATGAGAGAGCAGAGGGGATAGAGACACAGAGAGAGATTCTCATGACTAGAATTACCCAGTCTGTTGAGTGATTAAGCCTTACAGTTCAAGATGCTCTTAGATTCACACAATCACACCAGAATCATTATAAATTCCCTCATTACATCATGCATTAATAAAATCACCTACACCTCTTCTGCTTCTTTTCTGCTGGCTTGACCTTGGTGCTCAGGACACGGGGGCTCGTAATGCAAACTGATATGAGGCTTAGCAGGGTGACGCGTTCCGTAAAGACCTGAACAGCTACCGGTGATGAGCATGGCCAGCTGGGTCAGGAGCTACTGTCCTCTGTACACTGTACTCTGAAGACTAGTCCTGTCAGTGAAAGCCAAATGCCTCAGCCAAAGTATAACAAATCCAGAGTGAATACACATTATGTTAAGTACCCCTGCACTTAAAAGCTTGATTTTTAAATGGTTAACTACTCATGGGTGGCTTATTCAGATTATATAGATTGGTAATTGGGTTTAATGTGGCGCTAAATTCACAACGTTTTGCAGAACCGTCCCGGAACTTTGTGTCAGCCGTCCCGAAGTGAAAATTTACCGCATGGTACTTTTATATCACACTGCTGTGATGTATCACAGAACTTTGTTCATACTTAATCTATGTCTGCTCTGTAGAAATGCATACACAATAGGACTTTGCCATGAGCTTAAACATTTCTGATGCTACTAGGGATATTTTTGTAGATAATCCAGCCGCACATTGCACATATCAAGCAAGTTAGAATAAAATTAGTAAAATCAATCTAATATAGGTAATAAGATGTGCTCGGCTGCAGATTCCTTTAAAAAGCTACAGTAAAACCACTTCATTTTGTGATACATTTTTATTTTTTGACCATTTTATGGTGTCTTGAATACACTATTTTCGTGTTTCAAGTTGCTCTAACATGTACGACGTAGCCTGCTCGATACTTTTAGCTTTGAACGCGCGGTTACTGCTGTAATAGCTGCATACTCACATTTTACACAAGACTATCGAACCATGTTTGACAAAAGGAGTCGGAATTTTAATCGGAGTTAGCATAGTCAATATCAAGCTACTAAAATATGCCTCGAACGGCTCTGATATAGATTAATGTACAACGTGTCAGCCACTTGTACTGTTATATGACATGAATAACACATTAAACAATTTATTATTCAGCATAGATTTAAAAACACACGTCAGGGATACTTTAAGACTTAAGACTCCAGTGTTTTTTATATACACCCAGGCTTGAGCATTATGAATAACAAGGAGCTAAGAATAGCATTGCACAGGCCTGAGTCTGTACAGTGAGGGTGTGGTGAAATTCAGGAGTCTGTGTGTTAGACACGAACGGCCAGGCCTGTGTATCATGTGTGTGGATATGCTCGGAGATGCTGAGCAAAATAACCGGCCAGGTGTTTACTCCAATTCCCCTCAAATTTGGAGAAAAGCAGCGCTGGTCTCTGGATAAATGGAATGGTTTATCCAACTACCACCATTCTCTTAAGAGATGTTCATACACACACATGCCATAACATTGCATTCATTGTTCAATACTTTATAGCCATTGTTAACATGGAAAATATTTATTGTATTGACAGCCGTTGCAGTAAATTTCAATGCTTAATATGATTGCATTATAGTTTAGTAGTAATAGTATTAGGCCCTGATTTACTAAGATCCCAAATAACGGGTAGTATTTTGCATGTGCAGTGGGATAAATTGGGCACGGTTGGTGGGCGTGTTGTGGGTGATTTACAAAGAATAATTGCGTGAATGACGTCAAAAACAATATGTAAATTAGGTTTTTGCGTGTGTTAATTGTTCTCGCAAGACACGTCAAAAAACTATTGGAATTCCAATATGAATGTAAAATAAAATTGTGTAGACATGAATGAATGTGCATTTTATTTATAAGGTATATGTGAATGAAAACATTTTCAAAGGCTGTTTAAATGCTGTCTGCAACTGAGGTGAGGAGAACGTGCTATGAATATCTAATATGAAACCAACTGGGCCTGTTAGTAGATAGATAGATGGATGGATGGATGGAAGGGCTGTATTGATCCCCAAGGGGAAATTTGGGTAAACTTACTTGCATGTTTTTTTTTGCGGGTATAGTCAAGTTTGTCGTGTTTTTACACATGCAAACCATTTGTAAATCAGGGCATTAGTGTTATCTGATCAGCCCAGAACAATACAAATAGTATATACTATTTGTACACTGCATACGGAAAGTTTTCAGACCATTTTAAGTTTTCCCACATTTTGGTACGTTTCAGACTCATCTTAAAATGGATTCAACTAATTTTTTTCTCATCCATCTATGCACAATACTCCACAATAACAAAGCAAAAACAATTTTTTGGAATGTTTTGTAAATTTATTAAAAATAAAAAACTGATATATCCCATTTACATAAGTATTCAGACCCTTCACTTAGTCGTTGGCTAAAGCACCTTTGGCAGCAATGACAGTCTCAAGTCTTTTTAGGAATGATCCTACAAGCTTGGCACACCTTTCTTTTGGAAGTTTCTCCCATTCTTCTTGGCAGAATCGTTAAAGCTCAGCCAGGTTGGATGGGGAACGCCGGTGCACAACCATTTTCAGGTCTCTCCAGAGATGAGTTTTCCCCAAAGCCACTCCTGTGTTTTCTTGGCGGTATGCCTCGAGTCGTTGTCTTGTTGAAATGTAAACCTTCGCCCCAGCCTGAGATCTTGGGTGCTCTGGAAAAGGTTTTCACCCAGAATTGCTCTATATTTTTCTGCATCCATCTTTCCCTCTATCCTGACTCGTCTCTCAGTCCCTGTCACAGATAAACATCCCCACAGCATGATGGTGCCACCACCGTGTTTGACTGTAGGGATGGTATTAATGAGGTGATGATCAGTGCCTGATTTCCTCCATACACGCTGCTGGGAATTGTGGCCAAATAGTTCAATCTTTGTTTCATCAGACCAGAGGATCTTGCTTCTCATGGTCTGAGAGTCGTTCAGGTGCCTTTTGGCAAACTCCAAGCGGGC
>JAOUQW010000010.1:9168829-9181403 GCA_028565825.1 Olivaichthys viedmensis | reverse complement strand
GAAGCTCTGCACACTCTCACCATCTTCTCAACCAGCTTCATGAGGGAGCTTCACCCAGGAGCCTTTTCTTAAACTTCATAAATAGACAGAGTCACTTGTTCTTCTGCTTCTCCTAACGCTCTAAATGATAACTACTTAATTTAAGTAAAAACTACTTATTAATAAATACATTTTGATTCAGTAATAAATGTGTACATGAGCGTTAACCTTACTATTTACATTTGTACAAATTTAAACCATAAGCCTTTATCAAAATGTCTTTAAGAACAATGAAAAATATATTTCATCTAGTGTCCAAACTTTTGACTGGTAGTGTATGTATAGCGTTTGATTTATACAGAAACAATTCTTACTTGACATCAAGAAATTATCCACACTCAGTGGACCTAAATAAATGCATTCTGTAATGTAACATCTCCCTACTGGATAAATGAAAAACACATGCAGCCATTTAGAGGCTAGAACTTTCCAAAATCAAGTAAACAGGACCATCCAAATATAGGCTTAAATTAGAGTTTGACCTTTAACTGCCTTTTATTTACCAAATTACCACTAAGCTGGCTAGCCGTTGTTTCGTTCCGCGGCGTCAGGGACGGCCTCGGCGGCCGTCCACAGCTCCCCCCCCAAAAGATTCCAGCGGACCTTCCCCCTCTGCTCCTGGGAGGCTGGTGATCCAGGCTGGGTCGGAGCCTAGCAGCTTCTGTGGCTGGCACCGAGTGTATCGCCGAGGAAGTGCGACTGGGGGGGTCTTGGGGGACACAATCCATTGCCGGAGGGATCTGCGCTGAGCCGCGATCAGGGCGGCAGCAGACGGTGACTGCTGGTTTGGAGGCACAGTGAGAGGAGCGAGCTCCTCGTCCTCCTGGCAGATCACGGCCAGGTTCTTCCCCTCCCATCGAGAGAGGCACTGCCCCGGCGCGAGGTTCATCTGCAGCAGTTTCTCCAGGCCTGCTGCCTTCATGGGGCGGCTTGCTGTTTGGGTTCCTGATTCTGTCATGATTAGCGGTGGAGTCAGGACACAGGCGCAAGCCGTTGCAAACAACAAACATTTATTCACGTTTGAACTAAACATACACAAACACGTAACATGCAACAATCAGGAACATACTCGACAGAAGGAGCTTAATGTTGTTGATACTTTATCTTTGTGGCGCAGGCATAGATTTGTATTCTTTTTTCAATCATTAACATTGCAGTTTTCCCAACTTTCTTGTTTGCCTGACATTGTAGGCTCCGTTGTTCGATACACAGACATTACAGGCCGACTGTATTGATAGACAAAGAATATTTTTCCTACTTTCATTTCAAAGCAAACTTTCATGCTGAGGTTTATGTTTGTGATTCTACAGAGCACTAATTTTATATCATACATTGGTCAGGCACAGAAACTTTATTTCAAAACAAAACAAAGCAAAGCAGCACATCCATGTGCAAAATGGTAATCTGAAATAAGGTCTACTCATATTTTGGTTCAAAAACGCTAAACAGACAGACAGATAGACAGACAGGTAGATAGATAGATAGACAGACAAACAGGTAGATAGATAGATAGACAGACAGACAGGTAGAAAGCCAGACAGACAGACAGGTAGATAGGTAGATAAATAGATAGATAGATAGATAGATAGATAGATACAGATAAACAGATATATAGATAGATAGATATTAAGCAGAAAATTGGATGGTGTTTGTATGTGGGCAAATTATTGTATAATAAGATAGGATTGTGTCCTATTATTTGTCCTGAGAAACAGGGGGCATGATAGCACGCTGCGATGAGACATTGTGGAGTCTGATAGCAATGGGAAGAAAAGATCTCCAATAGCGCTTCCTCGAGCACCTCGGTGGAATGAGCCGGTGTCTAAAGGTGCTGCTGGATATCATGCCGTGGAGGAGATGGGTAGAATTGTTCAGAATGTTCTCCAAAACCGCTGCCATCCTCTTCTCTGTCACTACCTCCAGTGAGTTCAGATTCAGTCCTGTGATGGTAATGGCCTTCCTGACCACTTTATTGAGGCGCAGACAATTATACACTCACTAATTGCCCAGTATTACTACCGCTGAAGAAATGGCTGGAGACAGCAATAAGTACTCTTGTGGCATTTGTGATTGAGGTTACGCGAGGAGAACCGGTCTGTAGTGAAACTCTTTTAGCTGAGGTTTATTTCCATGTAGTGCCTGCGTATGTGTACTTGCATGTTTCTTGTGTTGCTGATAGTATATGGAAAACGCATGCAGCACAAACGGCACGCTGTTGCCTTTTTGTCACGCACATGTTGAGTTGACAGAGGGTGCTCTAACTTTTGTTTGCACTGGTTGTCTTTAGGCAGCTATGATCCTGCGTGTGCTCATCAGTGCATACAACTGCCAGATGTTGGAAGTGAAACATCACAACCCACTGCCACACCACCACCAAAATATTTGAAGCTGATAAGCTGTTTTGACAAAACAATACATCTACACCAATTCATTTTTATCCCACTAACATGCATTGACGGGAGAGAAAGTATAATGCATCCCACCCACCCAGAGAGCAGGGCCAATTACGCTCTCAGCCAGCGATGGCTGTGGCATTGTCGGGGTTCAAACTAGCGCTCTCCAGACGATAGGCTGAGTGCTTTACTGTTGCGCCGCTCAGGAGCATACCTATTAATGTACTTTTTATTTATCTAAGGGCCGCCTGTAGGTGATGTGGGCTACGCATAGCAACTCGTTTTCATGTTTATTTATGACTATTTGTCACTTAACGGTGTTTAATCTGAAGACAGCATTGAATAGTAGCCAAGTTACATAATAAAAACTCAGGAGACATTAAAAGTTAGGAACTTATTTAATATTCAGAAACACAGTCCTAACACTCACACAATAACCTGTGCTCACACAGTATTAGATTGTGCATACAGGCATAGCTAGTTTCACTCCAACAAAGACAACTCAAAAATCATGCTCCATGCACATCAGTGAATATAGCATACATCTGTTTTCAGTATTTAAATTCACAATTTAGTCCTAATGCCCTAGCCTAAATGCATATTAATGTTAACTTATCAGCAGCTATGTTATTCTCAAGAGACAATGTTTCCTTCACATGGCACTGATAATTCTAACATTAATTTATGGTTCTTTCCTGGTAATGATAGAAACTAAGGCCTAGTCCACACTAACACGGGGAAATTTGAAAACGCCATTTTTATGTTTTGGCCACACTTGCGTTTTCAATCTGTTTCCCAAAGGTTTCCCATCCACAATGAAACATGAAAACGATATAAAACAGCATGCTGGGAATGCGCACTGGGTGTCTGACCCATGACCATTATGTCATTTCTGCCGTTTTCGTTTGTCATACAGCTGATAACGCTGTCGACTGCCGACATCCGCTGGACTGTGACAATGAACATAAAACAGGCTTTCTTGCAGGCCACAGTGTCGCTTGTACACTATACAAAGCAGTCAAACATGAAATTATAATACCTAATACAGGAAACAGCACCGCAAATGGGTTCCTCCATTTTGGAATTGTGGAGATCACATGACAATCACACGTCAGCATTTTTGAAAGGCTATGTTTTCCCCCTTATCCACTATAACACCAAAACTGCCTTTTCACATTTATCCACTTTGGCGAGCCGATTTAAAAAGATGCATTTTAGTGTGAATGGAAAGGCAAAACAGAAAAGATGCATTTTCACATTTACCCGTGTTAGTGTGGACTAGGCCTAAAGCTCCTGGATACATCTAAATACACCTTCTTAGCTGCCAGCTTGGCCCTAAAACTATATATATATTTTAAGAGCTATTGATTAATGGTTCTACTTTCTAAAGACCAGAAAATTTTGTGTCATCTTTTTTTATCACAATTTTTGTGCTTACTTCGCTCAGGTAGCCAGTGACAGAACACGTATTAGATTAGAAAATGGCATTATAAAATGGACCTCCGGAGCTTTTTTTAATGTTATTGTTATCAAATTACAGTCACAATACAGGGTAATTCATTTATTCATGTGACAAACTCATGGTACGTATTTACCTCTGAGCAGGGATTTCCATGTGCCTCAGTGAATCTAATTAGTGATCAGTTTCACAAAGTTTCACAAAACTGCTCAATGCTCAATACTTCAAAATCTTGGATAGAAAAGATGTGTTGGAGACTGGACAGAAATTGGAGAAATCAGATGCAGTTTCTTGAGGAAAGGTATAACAATGGCTAGATTGAAAACCTTGAGGACATGGCACAAACTGAGTGACAAATTTATCTTGTTTAGTAAGGGCTTCCACATCACTGATAAAAAATGACAAAATTACAAGTAATTTAGACAGAATTGAGTACACGCGTGGTTGGTCTAGTGTCGAGCATCAAGTTATAGAGCTTGTTATACCCAATGGAAGGAAAATCATCCTTCTTATTATTAACTCCTGGCTGTTTATCATTAGAAGATGGAGTAGCACATCACAGATTGCTGTGAATTTTAACCCTTATGGTCTCTATTTTCTTATTGAAGTCTGAAAAAATCATTGCTACTAAGGTCTGGAGGAACTTGAGAATCATAAATAGCCATATCATTTGTTAATTTATGATACTGTGCTGCACAAGAACCTAATTTTTCTTATTCTTCTAATAATTGTGCAAGATTAAGAATGAGAAAAAATTAATATTTAGTGATTTTACATAATTTACAAATATTTACAAATGTGATTTATTTTTTGGTTTGTTAGACCGATGTTACTTTAATTGTATTGATTAGTTGAGCATCTTGGGGCGACAGAGAGTAAAAGAAAAGGAAAAAGAAAAGAAAAGAGAAGGAGAAAAAACAGGGAAATTACTGTCCTGGAATTACTTCAACCACACTACTACAAAACAAGCATAATAATACAATTGTTTTTATCATACAAGATGTTGCTATATTGTCAAGGGTAGACCTTAGAGATATATTTAATCCATCAATCGTAAGATCACGATCAAGTAGCAGACAATACACATTCACATTAAAAAAACTCAAGGCTATGTCCCAAACCGCATACTACACACTAAATAGGGTGCCTAAATAGCAATGACACTATTGTGACACTACTGCTCCCCTGTTTGGTTTATTACAGTATTAGATTGGACTTTCTTACACATTTGCTTCCATGTTTGGTTTATTACAGTATTAGATTGGACTCTGTCACTCTCGCTTCTCTGTTTGGCTGCTGACTCTCGCTTGTCACTGTGTAGTCGGACTTCTTTCTTGCCTAGGGTTGGAGCATGATGACGTACAACATATCTAAGATGGTGTATGACTTTTGCGTACGAAGATTCCCACCAAATCCGACCCACCAACTCTGACTGTGAATTACTATTATAGGCTTTATAGGGTGACTTATGGCAGCTCAGAAACATTGTTTTACATGTGTTTTTTTCCCCCTAACTCAAAAATTTAAGTCCAAGAGTTCAAAAGAATTAAACAAATGCCGTGATTGTTTTGTAATGCCAAACACCTTACCATAAATGGTAGCCACAACTCTCTTAGCCACGTGCACAATAGCTATGCTTATGACAATTTTCGGGTAGTGTACATTCATTTAAAATGCCATAATTGTGTGGTTTAAGCCATGTATCCGTTAAACTGAGAGAACAAATCATGTCATCAACAAAGGAAGCCAGAGACACTCTAACCCTGTTTCTACCAGTCTTAGCAGGAATCAAACTTCCATTTATGTACCTAGTTGTTCCTGCTGGCCAACAATGTCAATCTGATAGACAGTTTTTCTTATTATCAGACAACACAAAAGAGCCTCTAAATAAAATATAGGCCTCTGCCAAAACATGTCAATAAAGCCCATTTTATTACAGAAGCACAGTCCTTAACTGGTGGGCAGTGGTGGCTCAGTGGTTAAGGCACTAGACTACTGATCAGAAGATTTTGGGTTCAAACCGCAGTACTGCCAAGCTGACACTGTTGGGTTCTTGAGCAAGGCCCTTAACCCATATCATGTCTGACCCTAGCTTACTGATATGCGAAGAAAAGAATTTCACTACACTGTACTTGTATATGTGACAATAAAGCTATTAAGCTGTATGTTCATAGGTATGTAACATTACCTGACAGAGAAAATGAGTGCTCAAGTTCTTGGGGAGGACATGACTCCTCATCCTCTGCTGAAAATGAGCGCTGCACTAAATGCAGCGCTATGCTTAACCACATCAGAATCAAGTTTATTGCCTAGTAGGTTTTCACATACAAGGATTTGCTTTGGTATGTTGGTGCATAACAATAAACATATAATGGAAATAAAAAGAAAAAGCAAGTACCATAAGAACATAAATATAGAAAAAAAGTACAATATAAAAAAATAAGAATAATAAAAATGTGCAATGTATATAAAATATAAGAATAAAGAATAAAAATGTGCAATGTATATAAAATATAAGAATAAAGAATAAAAATGTGCAATATATCTGTTTTTGCGATACGAAATGGAATGAAAGAACGAAAGAAGAGCTGTACAGATTGTACATGCAACTGAGACATGCAATCTGTCACTTTGGTAAGCTGAGCTTCCTGTCTATCATAGAAAGGTTTCTGTAATTAGGAAGGCCTGTGCATTTTTTCCAAATGAAACCTGATTAGCTTTTATATTATTATATGGTATGAAGCAATAACACTCGCCTGTCCCGTGTTCCACACTAACTCTGATTTCCCACTGAGGTTCTCAGCTCCCCGCTGTTTCTTAAAACAACTTTGACTGGTCTGCTCTCTTGAATGAATTCCTCAGAAAGAATATAATCATAAAAAGGTTTTATAAAAATGAATGGCGTCCTTAAGGCAGTGCCTGTCTCGCTTTGAAAAGTATTGGGGTTAGGCCGCTGTTGCTTGTTCTTATCTATTGTCCTCCTGAAATTTCAGCTGTTTTCATCAGTAAATTGTCTGAACTACTCACCTCGCTCTGTTCAATGTGTCCTGCCACTCTGGTGCTTCTAATATTCATGTTGACAATGAAATTTGTGCATTTTTCTGCTGAATTGTTGAACCTAGGTCAGTGCATTGATCTCACTCAACTTTCCCACTCATGCCGCAGGCCACTGGACCTTGTTCACTCATCAGACACTTTTTTACTGATATGCTATATGGCATTGACCTTTACATTGGACCATAAGGGATTTTTGTTTAAACTAACTAGGCAAGCCTCCTTACAGGGACAGCATATGCCCCACCAGATCACTTTACGGAACATTGAAGACATTAGTCCTCCTGTTCTAATGAACACGCTCAATTAATTTTCTAACCCTGAATGCACTTCCTCCCCTGGTCTCTCATTATGATAATGTTCTGTCAATCACCCTTACCTATTTTGCCCCCCTTAGTATATACTTGAGTTGTGCTGTATAAAGGCTGCTGGACATTAACTGGAGGGCCTCCGGAGGAAAATTGCCTGAGTACGCAAGAATACTAAGGATAGTAGTAAGTAAGGAAGTACCTAAGAATAGCTTCTACCGCCTGGTAACAACTTACCTCTCACTTCCTGTTAATTCTATACATTCTTCAACCACAAGATAAGATAAATCCATTTACAGCACTGATGGACTGCTTCTACTTGTCACCTTGACTCTGTGCCCTCCCCTTTGGTCAAAGCTCTATTGTTCTCCATATACCCTCTAATAACTGAAGTCATTAATTCTTAATACTACTGGCTGCAATCTGTCCAGTTCTTATAAAGTCAGGACTAGACCACGGATCTGAAAGATTATAGACCCATCTCCAATCTGGAACGCTACTGGAGTGCATTGTTGAAACTCAGCTAAGAGTATGCATTGCCTCTAGTGAATTGTTTGAACAATTTCAGGTGTTTAGGGTTTAGGACTAATCACCCTGCTCTCGTCAGGGTATCCAGTGACTTGTTGGTTGTGGCCGACAATGTGCAGTTGAGTTAAAAAAAATTTCCAGGACCTTACCACTGCTTTTGATACAATCCTGTCATGATATAATGCTGTGCAAGCTGTTTGCATCTCCAGCACCATACTTACTTGGTTTTACACTCTGGTGTTACCTCACTGACGGAGCACTTTGTATCTATTATCAGGTCCAGGTCAGATTTATCCCCACTTTCCCATGGTGTTCCTCAGGGCTGTAATATTGGTCATCAGCTGTTTAATTATTTACATGCTATGGGTTGCTGTTTCATACCCTCACACATATTATCTGACAAAAAGACGATGACCTGGAATTTCCTGAGGCTGAATTCTGTGAATTCAGAGGCTGTACTCATTTCTTCCTTAGCCACCCTTAATAACATCAACAGCCTTGCGATGTTATTCCTTCTCAGTCCAGGTTAGGAATCCTGACATCACTCTAGATTCCACTCTTTTATTTGATACATATCACCAAGACAGACATTTTATCTACCTTAAGCCTGTCTCCGTCGTTTTCTTAACTATTTTGCAGCAGATTATGCCTTTGTCACAACCCAAATTGACTCTTGCAATACTGTGGGCTTTTTTTCTCTCTCTCTCTTGGAGGGGCTGAATAGGCTACAACATGTTCAGAATTCAGTGTGCAAGGTTATCACTCGTATTTCCTGTGAACATATTAACCCCACCCTTAAATGGTTTCCAGTGCTGTGCCTTCTTCCAGACTCTGATTCAAAGGAGTTAATAATTGTACAGTTACTTTTTGATCAAAGCCATATCTGCGTTCATATTAAATAATTTGCTGTTATGTTTCCTTTTAATAAGTGCATTTATCATGTAATACTTTACATTTACAGTCCTGATGAAAAAGCTGATGTGAAAGAAGAGAGTAATACAAATAAGACTGCTCCCTCCTCACAAACGAAGCAGGCCAACAGCAGAAACGGCCATGAACCTGCAAACTGCAAAGAAACTCTTACTGACTGTAAGAATAAATTTGCGGAGACTACAGAACAGGAAGGCTTCCCTAACCCAAAAGTGCCCTATCCCTGCTACTCCACTCTCATCCGCAAAGAAAGAGTGGCACATCTACACGCAATTAGGAACAAAAAGCAGCACACAGCTCCACAGGTAAACTCATATTCACTTAGTCACAATGTCCTCATCTTTCTGCCTTGAAATTGTGAACTGAAGAATACTTAAAGGCCTTGGAATGTTAAGCAATTCTCTTATCTTTATTATATATTTTAAATCAGAATCTAACGGAGAAAGTAAAGAATGAGGTAGCGGAGTTTATGAAGTACCTGCAAGATGTCTCTAAAGTATGTGCTAATGATTACAACTTCATGCCCATGGGAGCTACTCGCTATTCAGAGGTACAGCACCATTTCTCAGAACGTTACAGATAAAATTCTGTGTGCCCTTAAGCAATGTCTCTTCTACTTCTGTCTTTACAACTCATGGTCATTTGGGTTAAACAGACTTTTTTTATTCTTGTATTTTCACCTCGGATTAACAGGAATATTTTAAACACTGCTTGGACTATATGAGGAACTATCCACAATTTTACAGTATCCAAGAAATCACCAGTTTAACTGGGGGAAAATTTGTCTCTGACATTTCCCTCAACTCTGAGAAACAGCTGCTTGCCATGGTACGATACCGTCAGAAATGTTACAATATAATACACCATCATTTGATGGTTCTTATTGATGACTCGTGTGCTGTTTCTTTAGGGCACCATAGAGATGGTAGAAAAACGAATGCTGCCGGAAAACACACAACTTGCTGTGGATTATGACTCCATTTCCGCTGTGATCCCTCCAGTTAAAAAGGCCACCCATTTGCACACAGTAAGGGCTGTGGCTTTAACCCTTGTGTTCCGTTTGGGTATTTTATATTTGCTCCATATATTTATAATATATTTTAAATATATTTGCTCTAAAATGGGTAATTTTGACCCAAACAGTGCAAAAAAAATGAAATAAGAAGTTTTCTAGAATGAAACTTGACTCAGTTTTTCTCTAAGGAACATAAAAAAAAAATATATGATTCTAACCCACATTTATATTATAGGAACTATGCTCAGGTCATTTTGACAAACAGTGAATAACAAGGGGAAATAAAAGACAAATCTAAAACTTTTCTTTGTAAATATATAATCTTAAAACAATTATTTTAGTTCCTGTCACATTCCCTTCATGTCTTATTTGCACTCATGCTTGTGCGCACACACCTGCCATCAAGAGCATCCCTAAGCATATGAATGGGCTTTGTTATTCCCATACATATTGTTTATATTGCTAATAATTGAGATAAGACTAAGATTTATTGGCGAAATAAATGTTAGAGTTGTATTGTTGTTCTGCAAAAGAGACAGCTGGGGGTAATTATAATCTGCCATCAATGGATGGACTAATCAGATTCGATGAAACAGCCACCAGAGGGCGCTACTGACTCTGTTTTGGATTAAGCTGTTCGATGATCATGTTTTCCACAGAAAATGGGGACTGTCCTGTTTAACTCTGTTTTTTGCTTTGCAGCCTATCAGCAGTGACGCAACTGCAGAAAAGCTCAGTGCTACATATGAACCACATGTGTGTCTAGCGAAGGAGGCCTTCCTCCAGCTGCTGAATAACAGTGTTGGCTTTACTGAGGCATGGGAGCTGCCAGTCTGCGTGAAAGTAAACCTTGGAAAAGGTGAGAGGTTAATCATCATTCCTCATCAGCTTTTGGTAGAGGTTCTCCTTTCACTTATGTATCCGCGATTCAGAATCAGCTTCTGCCGCTCAAACTGTAACGATTACTAGTTTAAGAGAAATATAAGATGAGCTAAAAATTGCACCTTCTACCAGTACACCACTGTAGACACTTGCTAATCTTAAAAGCACAATTGCTTGAATGTTTGAACACAATCATTGATATGGAACTAGTCTAGGTTGCTAAAGGACCTAATGTGTAACATGATTGTTATTGTACAGGTAGCAGTCAGAGTAAAACGGTTTACATTGATCCTCCTCTGCTGAAGACAGAGATGACGTGGAGAGAGAGAAATCACCTCTTTCATGAGGAAAGTGTAAAACTGGCATATAGGAAGACTGGCTCAAATCCTGTATTTTTCCTCACATCAGAGGACTACTCCAATAGAACAGGCTTCGCCACAGTGGTAAGTCCTCCCTTGAGTGAGGAAAATTGTAATAGTTTTAAATCCTTGGTCACTGTTTTAGAAACGAGTCTGCGTGGGGATCTTCCATGTTGAGTTATTATTTATTGTGTTTTATGTTCGTTTTTAGGAAAAGAGTTCTAGACCAGTTGTTTCATTTGACAGCACTGATATAGATTTTAAGGTTGATGTAACTGACTTGGAGTCATTTGGGGAGTCCTGTCAACCTATTAAGAAAGTAAAGGAGATCAATGAATCGAAAAATTGCACACCCTCTAAAAATGAAACGCTGGGATTATCAAAACCTAAAGTAGGATTAGATAAACCCACAGCCTTGCACACTGAAGAAGCTTCCACACCTAAAGACATTTTATCAGCACTTTCCACACCAGCAAAGGAAGAAGTGCAAGAAAAACCAGGCAAGACTGATGTAGAGGCCAGCTCCGTGGACGAGAGTGCTGAGGCTACTTTGAATTCTGCATCTGAAGAGGACCCTTTAAGTCATGGTTCCATTGTGGAAGAGTCCTCCATCTTAGAATGTCCACCAGCCAAGCGAGTAAGGCATTCCTCCGTGAACAGTTCAGGACTCCCTGTGGATTCTGACGAAGAACGCCTCATTATTGATGACTCAGGCTCTCCACTGGACTGCATAGCAAATAAGAAGAGCCAGGTGACACCAGCAACTTTAGAGAACATCACTGACCCAAACACATCCTCTTTAAGGGATCAGAATGTGCTCACAAGTCCCATCAGCCCTGCCAAAGGAGCTAAGAAAGGATCCAAAAGACCCAGAGTCTCAGCAGATTGTGACCAACTAGGGCACATTTTGCGAATGCAAAATGCCATGCTGAAATCCACAACGGCTAAAGGCCAGGAGCCTTCCAAAGCACCAACTCCAGACTTTCGATTTCCAGAGCCAAAGACCAACAACCACCCTGTGTCTCTGGTCAAGCCTAGTGTGTCCTCCTACCTGGACCTGGAGTCCAGAGAAGGCCTGCAGAATCAGGCCGCTGCTCCTGTCACCCCTCAGCCCACAGCACAAAGGAAAAGTTAGTACTCATGTTGTTTTTTCCTGAGGGGGGGATATTAACATACTTGTCAAAGAGGACATGCCTTGGTCTTCATCATGACTGGTGGGAAGTTCCACTGCATTAATATCTCTGTGTGTGATTCATACATATGATATCAGGAAGCTTGTTGAAGTCACATGACAGTCAGTGAGTGAGTTTACAGGCTAATAATAACATTAATAATTTGCTCAACATCTGATTCCTGGAGTTACCAGATTATTCAAGTGTTCATGTAAACCTCATACTATGATACCTTTCAAGAAATTTGATAAAGACTGGGTGTCGGCCCAATAATCAGCTCGTTAATCTAATGTTTCATTTCTCTGCATTTGCACTTGTGTGCAAACATAACCATATAAAGAAAAGAACTGGCCTGCAGAATGGCAACTTTTTTTGTTAAAAATGACTCCCCAATAAATATTTACCAGTAAAGCAACCACGTTAAAAAAAACACAG
>JAOUQW010000010.1:9141678-9153304 GCA_028565825.1 Olivaichthys viedmensis | reverse complement strand
AAATACTTGTAAGAATATCAGCAATCAACTGGCAAAGATTGATTGTGATGGCTATAATTTACAAAAATGACCCTATTCACCTGTAGTGTCTCCCCTTAAAATTGAATCAGTCTGCAGGCACATTCTTGTTCAGTAATTTGTTAACCTTAGTTACTGCTAGAGGACTATTTCACCATAATGGTTACAAGTGTCAGTTTCTGAAGAATTTCAAGCATTTCTGTACTACTTCTTCTATAAAGCTTCTTCATTGTGGGTATGTGTTGCTACAAGCCCAGAGAATAGCACCTTGCTTCCTGCAATATTCAGCACTATTAGCTTGGTAACCTGGAGAGAGTAGCCCCTGGGGACCAAATTCTGTTTCTTGCATTACTTGGCGGGCCCAAAAATATGTTCTGATGCACTTTAATTAACATTCAATCCTATGGTAATAATAATACTTATTAATAATACTAATAGTATTTAATTAACTATTAATCTATGAGAATTATTGGTTTCACAAAATAGCCATCTGGCTCTAAGGCGAAATCAGTGACCTTATTGCGGGAAGACTTGGTACCTAACATCAGTATTTTTGTTTGAACGAAAGTTGGGAGAGGAAATTTCTATGAATCCAAGCTTTTATGTCTTTTACAGTTTTCCAACTTGCGTAATAATTTGGGGGCTCCTTTTCTACCAAGAACGCCTGCATATCACATTCCAGATTAGCACAGTTATTACCTTCACAGCAATTCTGGAAACTGGAAGTTTAATACTAAACAACATTTTACATGTAATGCACTCGGCACTTACCTCTTGTCTCGCCATTAAACAACCAAAAAGTTCCATTTAGAGCTGATGCCATTTAACCTTTGGTGCTTACGCCATTTAAGCGTAAGATGCTAAGGACACATATGTTAGACAGAAAAAAGCTCAACAGAAACACACAGCTAATACAGATACGTCCACTGAATAGAAATGCATACAGCTAAATCAAACAAATAATTACATGTCAAGCTGAACCATTTTCGCTAGGTCCCTCAATTAGCTAAAACAAAAGCTTAGCTTTGGAGCTAAAAAACAGCTAAAAACAAAGATACTTTCAACCTGTCTTAAATTGTTTAGTTCTAAGTGCTTCAGTTATCTAAAAACGAAAGCTTAGCACATGCTAAAAGACTGAGAAAATCACACAGCTAAAACATTCATATATACAATCGAGATACATTTACAAAAAATTTATGACGTCAGATTCAGGTAAAATACTTGAACTTGGCTGACGCCTTCCTTTAGACCCCATAATGCAGACCAGTCTGTTAAATTATTGGTGGTGATTTTGAGGTCCTGTTATATTCTGGCATTACCTCAGACACATCGGAGCATAGCCTTTAGCCTGGCGTTAAACAAGTTAACCAGATTCATCTTGCATGCAGGGTCATTAGTTCTGGTATTGCTTTTCCAGCACATATGCATCATTATCAGGTGGATTGAATGAAGAAATTGCGTGTGCTGCTACGAGTGAGAACTGTGTGCTACTATTTTCTTGAATGGTTGTAAGCTGACTTTCTAACTCTCTCTCTTACACACATAATCCAGCAGACAGGAGGAGTTAAAGGAGGAAAGCCAGGTAACACTACGACTGGACCTTCACAGAGGAACCAAGGCACAACAGGAAAGCCCAGTCAAAATCGGAAGAAAAAGAAGAAGAAGAATAGAAAAAAATTCAATCAAAAAGAAAAACAGGCATAAAGAATATGCAAACCAATTAAACAAGCAATAAGAAATAGGATTTTCAGGAACTGCTTAAGTAAAGTTGGCGTAATTAGAGAACACTACTTGTTAGCTTAAGAGGAGCAGTCAACCGCTGAATTTAATTAAGGGTTAAAAAGTAACTCCATGATGACGTGCATAACTTCTGCAAAGTAAAGAGTAAGTCCTTACTGAGTTTTTTTTTTTTTTTTCAAAATTGTATTAATTTGCTATGTCATACTTTCATTTGAGTGTGTTAAAGTACTTGTGCTTTCTAGAAAGCATTAAAAAGCATAAACACGTCCTTAAGCAGGGTTGTGTGTGTATATTGCATATATTTTACAGAGCCGAAACCCTTTGTTTGTAAAGTTTGTAATAGTCATATTTTGCTCTTCATTTAAATTTGTAAAGTAACAATAAATTATAAATATAACATTTTCATTATGTGTTTCTTCTTTTTAACTTTAGATTACTAGTGATGTTTTGCGCAGTGATATGTAGGTTTTGCCACTGTAGTCATTGTCAAAGGGAAACTTTGTTTGTTTGTTTTGTTTTGTTTTTTTAAATAAAAAACAATCCCCCCCAAAAAAACATGCAATATTAAAAGTAGACTATATGGTGGACATTTGTTGAATTAAAGTTGTGATGCTTTATGCATGGCACTGATATGTGATAAGCTGACAGCAGTTTTTTTGGCAGGCTGTTACCTAACTGGTGTTCTCATTCATAGGCAAATGCTTAGTTTGAAACCCGTTATTATAGGCGGACTCTTAGTTTTGCTCTCATGGTGGGTCTGAGCAGCTTTAAACAAACAGTAAGGCTGTATTTGCTCTCTGGGTGGGGAAAAAGAGCTTTAAACAATAAGGGTGTGTGTATAGACCCCTCCAGTTACCATTCATAGTCTGCTGCAGTGAGAGTAGATTATTGATAGTCTTCTGTCAATAGTATCAGTTTTACTCGTGTGTTCCAAAGCTGTAGTTTCTGTTTCCTGTAAAACTTTTAAACGGGTATTGAAAATTACTTTTAGAAGTAGTGGAGGAGTTTGAAGTGTTGTAATTGTCAGGGTGGAGCTTCTTCTGCTGTTGTGCACTACTGTGAAGAGGAGGAGGCACTACTGCACTAAAGGGAGGGAACAGCGCCTGGCAGAGGCTGTGGTATTTAACCACCACACCCTTCTGACTTCTCATAGCTGGGACTCATCGCTTCATCTTTTGCTCACTTGGGTAAGTCCATACCCCAAACTATTACATAGCTATAAAATCCTAGAGGTGCTATACACATTGTCTAATGCCCTGAAGAAGAACCGTTGCATTGGTAACCTTGTTGATGCCATTCCTGCCTGCTGACGTTTTCTTCTGAAATTAAAGCTACAGTACAATTATTTGCAGTGATAACATTTACTAGCTAAGAGATGCCTTATGAGAGCCTGTGACTCCTTTTAAAGTCTTGGACTGCTGTTTTGGAGTCTTGTGCACTGGGAGTGTTTTATTTCCAGACAGAAGCAGACATAGCAATGACTCTAGCTCACATGCTTTAGAGGATTTTCCCTCATTCTCCCTCTCTCTCTCTATCTCTCTGGGTGTGTCCTTTATGGGGTTCTGTTAATGACAGCCTGTGTTTAATCAAGAGACCAAAGGACAGCAGTAGATTAGCATATCTTCAAAATCCTCATCATAGAGAGAATCCCCACCTTGTTAGACTGCAGTTACACTGTTTGTTTGGTTTCTATGTAACTAAGGCTGTTGATATGGCTGATTGTGGTCTTGTGTACAATAGCCAGGAAATGAAAAGGCTGGCAGTACCCTGGAGAAAGTACTTTGCTTTGTAACACTGCTCCACAAATAAATCGCAACTGCAATTTAATCCACCCGAAAATCTGCATTTTTGTTGATTTTGCACTCTTCAGAATATGTCTAATGACTCATGGAAGCGCCTACGTCTGAGTCAACACCGCCTTCTTTGTGCTGGGCTGGGCTTAGAAAAATTGGAGCTTAGTGCGAAATAAGAGCATTAACATTGATGGCTGTCTTGCCCTAGGCTAACAGTGGCGCAGAGTGACTCAGGCAGCATAGGGTTCATAAAGGCCTCTGTTCTTACTTCCCTTCTAGGCTTTTTAGAAAAGTGGATTACAAACATTTAACTAAATTACAAGCCTATTATTAACATGCATGCATTATCCCTAAAATTGTCTCTTACAGGACGTCTAAGATGGCACTGGTATCTGAATTCCTGGGTCAACTGACACTTCATTTGGGGGTAAGTTTTCTTAATATCTAAAATTGTCCCACATCAAGTTGGAGTTTTTTTTAACCCAAGCTCTGTTATACAGATATGTAATATTTGCATTATTTTTAATCACATATTTCAGTCCAGTGAGCCTTCCTACCCCACTGTGGTTCCTGCAGCTGGTTTCGATCCTGAGAAAGATGCTGCCAGAATAGAGACCGCTATCAAAACTAAAGGTCAGCAAAAAGTGTGTGCTCTCGTTGTCTTTCTAGTTCCTATAACAGAAGATCAATGGAAGCCTTTTATAGAGGTGACTACGGGATTCAGTTGACGGAGTTCACCAAAGACCAAATGTTGGCCAGAATCAAACTGTGTTCATGAGTCATCATCCTGTCTGGAAGCTCTTAACCACGTATGGAAAATTTTCTGGGTGAGGCCTTTGTGGCTGTAGTCTGCAATGAACTGCCTACATGCTGAAGCGCTTTCCTCTCCACCAGTGTATCACGTTGACAAAATATGTATCAAACGTACAACCACAACCATGTAATTATCCTGGAGTGTTGACGGAGTTTATAATTATATCTGTAGCAAAAAAGTATTAACCGTTTAAGTAAAAAACACTCAATATGTATCTTAGGTGTGGATGAACAGACCATTATTCAGATCCTCACCAAACGGACATATGGCCAAAGACGAGAAATTGCCTTCGCATATGAGAGGAGAGCCAAAAAGGTCAGTTTCATTGTTTTTTTTTTTTATTGTTTAAAAAAAATAAAAAATTATAATATATAATTTTATAATAACTAAAATGTTAAGTTATTAAAAATTATCTGACAATTAATACATACAGTTAAGGCAATACATCTTTGTTGTACAGGATATGATAACTGCCCTGAAGGGGGCACTGTCTGGCTCGCTCGAGTCCGTCATTTTGGGCCTTATGAAGAGCACTGCACAGTATGATGCCTTTGAGATCAAAGGCTCTATAAAAGTAAGACCAGTCTAATAACAGAACCACACAATTGCATCCCAATTAACTACGTTGTACACTACATTAAAGTGCATATACCAACTGCTCTAAAATGTGTGTGTGCAGGGTTTGGGAACAGATGAAGAGAGCCTGATCGAGATCCTCTGCTCTCGAAGCAATGCAGAGCTGGTGGAGATTAAGAAAGTCTACAAAGAATGTAAGTCTGAGAAGTTTTGTAAGTGAACCTTAGCCGGCCACAGATAAGCAGAGATGGCTGCAAGTAAATGTGTGTATCTGCAGTGTTCAAGAAGGACCTGGAGAAGGATGTGGCTGGAGACACCTCAGGAAACTTTGCTAAGCTGCTGCTGGCCCTAGTGGCGGTGAGGAACTGTCTGCATTGTGCCCACGATGGAAAACTATTACAATGCACAGCTTATTGAAATAAATACTCAAGTTTTAAATTCATTTAGTTTAACATTTGGTATATTGTTTTTAATTATCTGGTACAACTGACACATGACTCTCCTCATTTCCCAATAGACCAAGAGGGATGAGCCAAGCGCTGTTGTTGACTATGAGAAAATTGATGAAGATGCCAGAGTAAGTCATAATACGTCTGTAGTTTATACCTCTCTGAATTTTCATCAACGATGTTACAATAGAATGTTTCTGAATCAACACACTGGAATTAAATCAAAGTAATAGACCTCTCAAAGAGCTGTGATTTGAGGTCAGAGTTTGGGTGGCAAGGCTCATTTCAAGGGTAGTAGTGTGACCACGCCCCTGCTTAAAAACCACCTGATTAAAGTTCACCTCTGCTCCTAAATGTGATCCAAGAAGGTGTAATGATGACCGATTTACTGATATATCCTCTTCCCAGGCACTGTATGAGGCTGGAGTGAAACAGAAAGGCACTGACGTCAAAACCTGGATTGGCATCATGTCAGAGAGAAGTGTTCCTCATCTGCAGAAAGGTTCTTGAACTCAGTTTCCAGTTCTTTGGTAGTAAAAACTAATGTAAAATTATTTTTAATATTGCTTTATATGTAATAAATGTATATTAATTATGCTAGTATTTGAGAGATACAAGAGCTACAGCCCCTACAACATGCAGGAGAGCATCAAGATGGAGGTGAAAGGAGACCTGGAGAAGTCCTTCCTCACGCTCGGTAAGCCTCTTTCAGTAGCCGCTGTACACGTATGCATAAAGCTTCCCTTACAGTTTCCCAGAGATACTGAGATACTGATTATGTAAACTAAAATTCAGCCTCCTCTTGTGTCTTCAAACTCTCTTCATGCAGTCCAGTGCTTTGAAAACAAACAGCTCTACTTTGCAAACAGACTCAATGACGCCATGAAGGTAACTGCATTTTGTCCACTTTCTTTATTTACTCATAACCTTAAAAGGAAAAAGTTTATCCTTGCAGTAATTTAGCTGCTGTTGTAGGGGGAGGCTTTCAGTCAGACAACACAAGTCTCTAATGTGTGTGTGCGTGCGTGTGTGTGTCTTTCAGAGTAAAGGCGCAAAAGAGAAAGTGGTGACGAGGATCATTATCTCGCGCTGTGAGGTAGACCTTAAGAAGATCAGGTCTGAGTTCAAGGCCCAGTTTGGAAAGTCTCTGTACCAGACCATCTCTGTAAGTTTCACTCAAACACAATCTTGCATTCATATACACCATGCCATTAGTGTCTCCTACTGTGTTTTCTGATCATATCTCTTCTCTATTTTCAAAATGTCTGCAGCATTAACTGCAATATTGTACGTACACATGCATGCCTTTCTGATACATTTTGTGCACTCTTTGTCTGTAGGAGCACACTAAAGGAGATTACCAGCAGGCCATGCTGAGTTTGTGTGGAGGAGATGATTAAAGCAGAGCAGCTAACGTTGGTTTCAGCAGCCATCTTGATCAGCCCTCAGCCCTGATGTACGATTCAGCCAGTTGCTTCCTCTAGCTTTATGGATAGTCTATAATCTACATGGATATGTCTATATGGATCTCTTAAACTGGACTCACAGGATCACAGTGTTCCAAATAGCCCAAAGACAAAATACCAATGTTCCATTATGTCCTTTGTAAACCTTTGAAGTAATTACATTTGAATGCTCAAATCCGTATGGATAAACTTGTCTTATTACGTAGCACACAGAAGGCAAATAATGGATTTCTATATTCCATAATTAAAGGGACAACAATGTATTAAACTGTGCCATAGTTGACTGTTCTAACACATTTTATTCTTTTCATTTGCATTTTTGTGTATTTCTATGGTCCATAACTGCCATATCTAGAGCATTATCTAGAGCACATGTAGAGAGCATGCAGTTTGTGTGGTTGTCCACTAGAGAGCAGTAGAACATCACAGGGCTTTTGCTTCTAAGCTTCACTGCAAGAATCTGCTGTCTGCTGAAGCTTCATTTGGATGTTATGACCTGCCTTTTTATTTTTAATAAATAGTTCAAAACTATTTGACTTCAATATTATTTACATATCTTATCCCCTAATTTCAAAACCAGCTAAAGCAAATGCATATAAATAGTTTGAACCCATAAATAAGGTAATGCTTTTTATTTATTTATTTATTTATTTTTTATTACTGCTTTGCTTTTGTGCTCTTGATGAAAAGGAAATGTACAGCCGCATAGAGGCTTTCGTTAGAAAGGCTAGCCTTACTGATTTGTTACTTCAGGAAATCAGGCATCATATTCATTCCAAAACCATTTCCATAATAATCACATAATACAGTAAGCATACCATCCATCTCCTGGGCATTATCTGCCAGTGGACGCCAGTCTATCTGGATGGGAATCTCCTTCCCACACGTGTTTTATGAGCGCAATAAACTCTGTTCACGCTGTCCTGCCTTTCGAAGGAAGCGGCTTTATTTAGATGCTTAAATCATTAGTGTGTTTTGCCGTGTTTGTTTGGTGCTAATTTTTTAATTAAAAGTGTTCATTTAACCTCCAGCTAAGATCATTAGCATAGAAGAAAGCGGCGTGTATGCTGGGGCTTTGTGCTGTTTGAGTCTGGGGTCTCTGAGGGTGAGAGAGTCGACGATGCGCTTCTGATGGAAGCCCCAACACACCCAGTGCTTTCTGCTGCCAGATGGGGGATGAAGACCTCCAGAGGAAGTATGACAGGTGAAAATGAATAATATCTTCTTTCACTGATTAGGCCCTCATTAATTAGGCCAGTCACCTTTTAGTAGAGTCTCCATCTCTTGTATTGCAAAGAGGTGCTCCTAAAGCCAGGATCTCTCTCTTTTTTATTCTTCTTATTATTATTCTTATTATTATTTTTATTATTTTGCAAATGCGAGTAAGAAGTAATAATTCAAATGTCAACATGATTTAATTAGCCCACTTGATTTAGTTCCTCGATGGCTTCTCCACGTTATCAGGAAAATGCTGCTGCTGCTGAAAAGGGTTGCATGTTGGAGCTGCTGCTCACTGGGATCTTCAAGTTCACTTTGTGAGTTCCCATTCAACATCTTCGTGGACTGAGAATTCCTTCAAATGCTTAGAAGCCTTCAGATTTATTGTCATTTTTGTAATAATATTGATGAGAACATTACCCCTTTGTGCTGTTTTATGTTTATTGCCAATAAAAGATAAAATATAGTGTAAAGGAGAGTAAAACAGTATTTTGCAAAAGCAGGGTGTAGATTTACGCCAAGCCACGCTGACAGATTAATCTGCGCATCATAAAGATGAGAGTACCTCCCATATTTTTCCCTTTTTATGTGGATGTACAACATGCTGTTGAGCTCAAGGCCGGCCCGTGGGGACCTCCGCCAGACCCGCAGGGAACTCTCTCCTGGATTGAAACGATGCAATTTGCCATCGCAAACGCTGGCACTCAATCATTCAGATAAGACCTCAAGCCCGTGA
Source organism: Olivaichthys viedmensis (assembly GCA_028565825.1). Taxonomy (NCBI): domain Eukaryota; kingdom Metazoa; phylum Chordata; class Actinopteri; order Siluriformes; family Diplomystidae; genus Olivaichthys; species Olivaichthys viedmensis. Next base: position 9,144,494 of record JAOUQW010000010.1, on the reverse strand, counting down.
ATGTCAAATGCCGAGCAAGTCCTACCAAGGGGGGGCACACAGCGTGCGTGGGTGGGTGGGTGCGTGCGTGGGTGGGTGGGTGGACGAGAGCGACTGGCATTTTCACAATGCCAAATAGTGAAGTTTTAGATATAATTACTGGTCATTCTTCTGATACTGAAGGGGATCTATTTGTTTGAGGATTTATTTATTTTTGTATAATATATTGGAAATACTATTACATAATAGGACGACCAAATTTAGGGCTGGTCTTCAAGCTGAGGTGAAGAAGTTTCAATAAAAATGATATGATGTCCGATTAAATTGACTTCAAGCTGAGGTGAAGAAGTTTCAATAAAAATGATATGATGTCTGATTAAATTGACTCGCTGTCATAGAAGGAGGTATTTACCTACACTGAGTTGCCAGTTTATTAAGTACAGCTGTCGAGTAGCTTGTTCAGAACAGCATGAATTTGCCTAGACATGGATTCTACAAGATGCTGGCTGCCTTATGCAGGAATGTTGAATCATGTAGGAATGATTGTGTTACATAGTTGCTACAAATTGGACAACTTTGTAGGAACTGTAAGGAATGAACGTCAGTAACGATGTTCAGATACTCACACTGATGTTCTTCACTGGGTATTAGGGACCCTAAACTGTCACGAAAACATTCCCCACACCATCACACTGCCTGTACTGTTCACATCAAACTGGACGGCTCCATGGACTCAAGTTGCTTGTGCCAAATTCACTCAATTAAACACTAACTGATGCTAGAAATGTCGGTCTGCCTGATTTATACCACACACCACAGTCACATAACATATTACTAGTTGTATTGTACACTTTGTGTGCAAGTGGGGGGGTCTAGGTAATAAACTGGCAACTCGGTGTGTAGTTGTAGTGTCTATATAAAGGTGAATTGTAAAAGTTCCACTACTGACAAAAATAAGAACACAACTGCCAGACTATCTCAAGTCATTTTTCTTCTGAAAATGTTATCTATATTGTATTACATTGATGACTGACAGGTTCCCTCTCTTTCTCTGATTTGGTTTTACCCGTCCATGCCGATAGCTAGCCAAAATCCATGCTATGTGTGTTATGGTGTGTTTAATTATAGAACAGGCCTCAGTGATAGTGGCATGTGTGTTTGTGCTTGTTCCAGCCTGCAGTCTCATGGAGGTGCTCTGGGAATGAATATCCCTACAGGCTAGGCCAGAAGCACTGCTCCCCTTAGCACCCGCTCCCACAGTATGCTGAGATGCAGGGGATGCCAGTTTGATTAATGTTTTTTTAATTATTATTATTTTAGATTTTCTCAGTGAGCCTACAGTCAGCTGCCTCTCTGTTCCTCTGCAGTGAAGCCATTAGGATAAGAGCGGAAGGTGGCAAAAATGGCCCCCTACCAATATCTCCTTCCCTTCAGGCACTCGGACAGAATCTGGTGAAGGACAGCTCTTTTGAGACCATCTCTCTGTCTCCCACTTTCTTTCCGTCCCTCTCTCTGGCTAAGGAGAGGGAACTGCAGCCTTTGGTGTTGACAGGGCTGCTTCCTTTTATGAGGCTCAAAGTGAGACAACAAAAGCAGTTCTCATCAGACTTCCAGTCTGTTGCCTTTGTAGGGGCATGATGGGAAGAACACGAAAAACATGAAAAAAGGCCCTGTCTTCTGCCTTTCACACCCTCTATCAGCCCCTGATGTCTGAAATCAATCATTTCCTACAGTTTGATATATTCACAAATGTACATTTGAAAAATATAGGGTTAGTTTTATTTGCAGGTCTTTGGACTGTAACAACTGGTGTTCTTATATTTTACATTAAGTTGCATGTTCATCTTTAAATAATTTTCGGTCAAATAATTTACTAAAACAAACCAGCATGGAGCAAAAACCTCTTGGCTAACTTCTTTTGTATCTTGCATGGAAATGCTTAATTACATTGTTGTGTAAAGCTCACTGTCCTGTTTATTTCCTTTAGGCATTTTATAGTTTTGGTTATTGTTGGTTTGTTATGTTATTGTGCAGACAGGGGGTTTTCTCATGACTGCAACAACATGCTAGATGTACAAAATCTGAGTATCCATACACAAGCCTGAGCAGCAGTGCGTGTTGCTTTATGCATGAACCAGAGAAACCTGGTGGAAAACAAAGAATATGGGTCAGAATTTCCAGTCATTTCCATTGCAAATGAAGATGTGTTTTGATCATTACATGTTAAAGGAAAGTTTTTATTTTTCAAAACTTCACAAACAGCTACTTGTCCTCAGGACTTATCTTTAGAAGTAAGCGGTGTGTAGCCAGAGTTTAAAGATAACAGTGTGGCTCTCATGGCATGACATAAAGTAGCATTTTTTATTATTAGAGAACTATCTAAAAAATGAAAGTACATTGTGTGACCTTAGTATTATAAGGTTCTATCTGGGTGAAGAGCTGTTTTAATATATGGGGCATCAAAGTTTTGACATTCCAGATAGTAAAACATTACATTTACAGCTCAACAAGGGCTTCACTTTAGGGTTACTTCAAATTTACATAAACAAAAATCTGTGACAAATAGAAAGTGGATTTTTGAACACTGGCCAAACATAGATAGAACCCTATTATTCTGTAAACTCTAATACTGTTTGGTTTTATAAGGTTCTATCTGGCCGTTTCTCATTAAGCAATCCCTCTGTCTCAATAAATAACGAATAAATGGTATAACAAGTTCAAGTAGGTTTTTACTCAGCAGAGAAAGACATTTTAAGTTGATTAAGACCAGATTATGTTTGTATATTCTTTTCAATAAGTTTTATTTTGCAGAATGTCTTCTCTAAGTTCTAAAAAAG
>JAOUQW010000010.1:9128175-9141578 GCA_028565825.1 Olivaichthys viedmensis | reverse complement strand
GAATAAATGGTATAACAAGTTCAAGTATGTTTTTACTCAGCAGAGAAAGACATTTTAAGCTGATTAAGACCACATTATGATTGTATATTCTTTTCAATAAGTTTTATTTTGCAGAATGTATTCTCTAAGATCTAAAAAAGATATTTCACTTTTGAAAATCTGAAGTTGTTCCTAAACATTTACATTTACAGCATTTGGCAGATGCCCTTATCCAGAGCGATTTACAGAAGTGCTTTGTAGTGTCCATCGAAAAACATATCCTCATGCTAATACAAATAGGCCACCATCAGAGGGTACCATCAGCTAAAACCATGTTAGAGAGGACAGTACAAGTCAAGTTTTGCTTTTACCTTAAAATTTTATTTGAAAACATTTAACAATATAGTCATTTTAAACCATCAGAACATACAATACATGTTTCTGTGCAACCACACACACATACACACACCTTCCAAACTCTCATAAACTATGCTAGCTGACCTTCCCAGTTACACTGGAAGGTTCAGTTTATTAAACACATTGCATGTAATGTTAGCTAACAAATGTAGGTAATATTTAATGCTAATGTTATCTGACGTTAGCTTTCCGCTGCGTTGAAGACGCATGTCTAATGTGCCAGATCTTAAGGTCAGCTAGTATGATAGACCAATCCTGTTTTGTATACTTACTTTTTATTACTCTCATCGAGCAAAACATCTACAACTGAAAGTTTCTTTCTCCCCTGGCTTGTAATACTGAGGCCTTGAGTCTGATCTTTGGCCACATGTAAATAGAACCTGCATATTGATTGGCCATGGCTGCATATGTTGATTGGCTAGCAGGTATAAGCTTATAAAACCAAGTTTATCTGTTAGTTGATCTGTAAGATTTTTTTATTTTTTTTTTATATTACACCAAAAACTTTGTTTAAAAAAAACAACACCACCACAGGATCCCCCAGTGATTAAGTTTATGTGGTTAACTCATTTTCGACTAAAATGCCAGCTATACCTTATAATACTGAGGTCAGTATTGGGCTTGGATTTGACCTGAATTTGTGCAAAACTGACTCTCATTCTACACAAAAAATACCAACATAAATAATTGTTTAGTTTATTGGAGGATGGCTTTTTTGAGATGTACATAATTTCTAGTTTCTGGCAGCTAAACGAGTACATAGTTAAGTTTTCATGTTGCAATCCTTTAAACCTTTGCCACACACATACACATTGCTAGCATCTCTTCCCTTCTTCCTCCTCGTGGGCGTGTTTTCTGGGCTCTGTACTACAATAGGGTAGCAGCATCCATAAGGAGGTGAGGAGAGCCATGGCGGAAAGCCAACAGCGCTAATCATGATTGCCCGTGAAGTGGCTTAATCATCTGTTCTAGGCTGTAGCCACTCTCAGCTTGTTTGTACAAGCTGCTGGCTCCGTGCACAGTGTGTACATACAAGTTATTTGTAATTGTAATATTCTGAGAACTGGTTAAGACAAACATTACAAGAGGTTGCATATTAATGTGGGCATTCCTGCGATTAAAAAAAAAACAGCGGTTCACCAGGAAGCCTGTTGTCTGTGTCTGTGATTTAAAACTGGGTTAATGAGAGCCACTGCTGCAGGGGTTTGTCCAGGCCACACTAACACACTTCCTCTGAGTACAAATAAAACTGAAAAATATCAGCATCATATAAATATTTCTTTAAGTTTTCATATAAATAATATTGGTGTTGCATTTTGTCAGATGTAACATTTTATCCACTGTCTTCATTTTAGTTCATAATTTTGTGCAGAAGCCACATATAATAATGCATAAAACATGTTAAAGTACCTCTACACAAAAAAAAAGAAGGTATTTTCAAATGGGCAAGTCCTCCTAGGCGGCCTATTATGATTATATAGTCTGGTATTTGGGTGAAATTTGTGAGCACAGCTCAAGTTTTACATTTTTCTACTGAAAACAGACTTTCTCAGTAATTCTGTATAAAAATGAAGGCGCTGCATATGAGCTCAGTTTGTGGCTTCATAAAAGACTAAACAGGCTGAAGCAATTAAGGCCTAATATGCTAATTATTAGAGGATGACATGGTAGCTTGACGACAAAGTGTTTATTGACAGAATGTGTGCTAATCTCGCTAGCTAACTTGGCTAATGGTTGTGATTAACAAAATCATTATTGTTATGGTAGATTTTGACTGACTGGTTAGGCTACTATTAAATAAATTGCAAATCGAGACTCAGATACTGAAATCACACTCATGAAGTGCGAGCTTGTTTACTAGCAGTTAACTAGCCAGCTAGCTGTGTGCTAACATTACCTAGAGTAAAATACAGTACAACTGTATAGTAGCAGCAAGCATTATCAGTAAATGCTAGTCAATAACTAATTCTACCATTCTGATACGCAAAAGATTATTCGATTTTGGCAAACAAATGTCTCCTTTTCAGACTCGAACACACAGAGTTGTATTTCCCGAATGCTGCCTCTTGCCTGTTTGTAATAGCTCTGTACACCATAGGAGATGAAACAGCTTGAAGCAATTATGGTCTAATATGCTAATTATTAGAGGATGACGTGGTATCTTGATGACAAAGATTCTGTTTAGCGACAGAATGTGTGCTAAGATAACAGGCTAGCTAGGCACAGGGGTTGGGATGGCAGGAGGACATGGGGGTGTTTCTAATTCGCATAGTCATGCATATTCATAGATCATGCATTCTTTATGGGGGGGAAAGATGTAGAGATGTTCCTAGGCCACTTTTAGTGATTTCTTGGGCTTTAAGAAACAAATATTATTCAGCATACATCTTCTGAGTACTTTATAGGCTAAAAACATTCATGCCACATGCTATAACATGCATAATGTATAAAACTCTGACTTTCAGTGTAACTTCGCGCTATACTGGCCAGCGGTCACCTCATGTGTATGCATGTGAATTTTTGCATTTGCCATTGAACCGCTAACCTGTGAGGAAGGTGGAATTGGCTGAAAGTGTCTTTAATCCATGATTGTCACGCTACCTTAATCCCATCTCCTAAAGGCAGGCCTGTCTCCTGTTGTCCTTGTGACGCTGTAGACTGGACTGCTTCAGCCTTACACTCACACACACACACACACACACACACACTTGCTAAGTCACACCTTCATGCAAGAGATGGAAATCAGCCAGCCAGCCACTCAAGCATGAACCAAATGTCACCAGAGAGCCAGGCAGAGGCAAGAGGACCTTGTATTAATTAGTCTTTGAAAAAGTTCTGTTTGTATCTGTAAGCTAACAATTCAGAATATTGCCTTAGCACAGGTGATCCTTCAGTCATTAATGCGATATTATAAATGATAAAGAGCTTAATACACTAATATAGAGCCTCTGTGACTAAAATCATTCTCATGCAAGAAACAATCTAGTGTTCAATGGAGAAACAGGTTGCATTTTGGCTCCAAAATATTTTGAAATGTTTATAAGTTTGTAAAATTGAGCAAGCATTTAATCATATTATTTATACTGTACATTCAAGATACAGTACGATGGTTTCAAGGTTTAAGATGAAAAAACCCTTGAAGAACAAAATTCTTTTCTCAAACCTGCTTCCTTTCTCACCTCAAAATGTCAGAAAGTGAAATGTAAAGGTTTGAATCTCAAATCCTAGCAATCCTTCAGTTCTGACAGTACAAATGCAAACTTTTGAAAAGGGATGTGTAAATGCACTTCAGCCTGTTCTTTCAGAAGACTTTGAAAGGAATGGTGGGGGTGGGATCCATTTCTGACAACATGTTTCCCATGTGGCACTCAACCTATGGAGATTTTCTGTTCTCTCTGATCACTCCCTGTTTGGTTGATGTTAATTAACCCATGTAACAATAGAAAGTTACACGCTTTAAAGAAGGAAATATTAGAGACAGAAAGAATAAAGGGAAAATAGATTTTTACACTGATTTTTACACAGCAGACACAGCATCTCAGAACAGCAGGTTTTTCTGGGAAATATTTGGACACAGAGTAGGTTAGTGAGGTCTTTTCTAGTATCCACCAGCTCTGGGTTACTGTCCTATAAGGTAAATAGTGGCCCAATGGGCTGAAAGCCTGCGCTGTTGTTTTTGGTTATGAAAATGAATGCAGAAAAACCTTGGAACGTATGCTGCCCAGCCTTGAGCTCTCATGCAAAAAAAGAGGTGAGATTTTTCGGTAATACTTTACTTAAAGGCGGTGTTACATGACACCTACATAATCCCTTTGTGACCACTGGAAAAAACCTACATAAATATTTATAAAGGCTTATTCCAACATTCATAGTTTTCATAGCATCAGTGTCAGTTTTCATAAAAAATGCTTTTGTCAATTTTGACCTTAAGTTGACATAACACCTGAGTCAAGTGACATAGAGTTTTGTTGACATAAGGTTGTTTTACGACACTTTTCAGGCTGACCTACGTCGTTACGTAAAGGTTTTGACAGTGACAATCACTACACTGGAACAACAGAGTTATGTATTTTCTCTGGCCATTAAGTAAATTGAGTTTCGTATTTCTGCTTATAAGATTTTTATGAATACTTTAATAAAACACTTTAATGACAGAGTTATGTATATTTTCTCAGACCTTTATGTAAAGTGAGTTTAATTCTGCTATTTAAAAGACTTTATGAAAACGTATGACCATGTCACGACACAGTAATGACAAAGTTATTTATATTTTCTCTGACCCTAAATTAGAGTAAGTTTGGTTTTGATGTTTGACGTTACATCATCATCATTTTGTGACTCTTGAAATACCAGAAGTTCACTGAGCTACAAAGTCAGTTGTCATTACGTGCTAACGGAACCCGAAAAGTGTCATAACACAACCTTATGTCAACAAAAATCAATGTCAATTGTCTAAGGTGTTATGTCAACTTGACAGTAAGATTGACAAAAGCAGTCTTTATAACAGCTGACACTTGTTGGAATAAGCATTTATATATATACATATACAAACACACAAAGTAAATTTCATTTGTAAGTCAAGCAGAACTACGTTCAGTTGGTCTGTAGAGTTAACAACAGCAGTGAAATTACATCTGGTATTAACATCCAGGTTCAGGTGATCCGATCACAAATGGCTGAGACAGATACCATTTTACACCTGGTATTTTCATGTGTCTTGAATGTGTCTACAGTTGACAGTCAACTGTAATTTTTGTGCAGTTGTAGCACAGCTAATCACGGCCCATGTGCTTTCAACAACCACACAAACAGAAAGTAGGTCTTAATTAAAAGAAACTCTCATACACCAGAAGCTGTATATGTCTGAGAGAAAATCCGCCTGATTGGTAGTATCAGACACACACTCACCATGTGCACTGACTCATGCAGTCACACAGAACAGCTTTTCCCCATGTTGGAAAGCATCAGTGCAATATACATATGTTTAGTGTAGCATTTAGGAGCACAAAAAGCTCCCTGGCTACTTCAGATGGGCCAACAGCTCATAAAGAGGGGGAAGCTGAGGCTGATAGGCCATTGAGACAATGAGAACAGCTTTACCTCAAGGTGATGTACAGTGGATGAAAGCAGTGCCCTGGGACATATACACAGATCCTGAGCCAGCACTTTTTCAAATGGCTACTGGCTCTGCGCCCTGGGTTTCCCAAAGAGGAGGATTAAACACATGTTTTCCTTCAGAGTTCTTCAACTGGGAGCTGGCAGGGGCTGATTATTCAACGCTTCCAGTGTTAAGGTTTGAATATTCTAGACAGAGGTCAATGTAACACAATATATATATAACATGCAAAAACTATATACCATCCAAATAACTACTAGGCAATTTATTTATTTTAAAACAAGCCACTACTGTTCTTTGTTATCCAAATTGCTGTATAGTGTATCAACACAATCAACACAAAGGATAAACCACTTAAGAGGAGAACTGGGGCAAAATATGAAAAAGCCGAAGCATCACCAGTTTGGTTTCCTTTTCCTGAAGCCGTATACACAGCTAAACTACTTTATCTGTCAGCACTGCAAATAAAAAGCCTATTAATTAAGAGTCTTTGTAAATAATAACATGCACCATTACAGAACTTCTGCATAAACAAGTACACATTCTTTTTTTTTTGCCTGTGATCATCTCTACAGCCAGGCTGAAATACATAGGTCTGGGCTGAATATTGTGGTGGGTGAAATAAATATTTCTAGATAAGATAATTGAAGAAAATATTTGTTTAAATGCGGAAGTGGTTCTACTGACAGCAATGTTGTAATGAAAGTGAAACAATTAAATATTTATCTTTATAGACAGTTTATAGATATTGATTGACAACTCTGTATCTATAATTATACATTATATTCAAAGGTGATTTAGGCCTGACATACATATTTTGCTGGACAAATGCTTTTATCGCTAGGCTACTCTAACTGAGTGAACATTGCCAATATCAGTAAAATACAGTTGTTGTCGCAGCAGAATTAGATGTAGCCTGCGTTTGCATACAGTGTGTTTCGGGCTGTTTACTTCATATATATGCAATCTGTGAGCGCAAATTATGTACATTTGTCAGCTCCTGCTGGTGCGGGTTCATGCTAGGTTCCTCCCTTTGTACAATGGTGCACACAAAAGCTACTTGTGTAAATTCTCCCTTGTGGAGAATTTTCTGCCTGCTAAACGTCAGTAAGGGAGTGTGTGAGTGAGTTAGAAGCCATGTCCATGAGGTGCTGCACATTTTTAAAAAAGCAAAACACACACATACACAGTTACGATATTCCCATCGTCTCCTCTTAAGAAAAGTCTTGGATCTATCTATTTGCATTTTTTTGTTGATTCTATTTGTGTATACCTGGGTTTTTTTGTTTCTTTTGACAGAAGTATATAAAATACACAATTACTGAAATAATTACTGCATCCACATACCCATATAGTGAGTATGATTCTAGTCATTCACTTTTACTGCAACTAAAACACACTTGACATTATCCGTGGATTCTGAATTCAACTAAGCAGTGGTGGTGTGCTGATAGTGTGAATATTTGCTCAGCCTCGTAATTTAGAGCAGAACCTTGGCTTTCAACTTTTCCTATCAATGTTAGTATTAGTAATGTAAAGATTTAAGTCAACTAAAAAACACTGCTTCATGTACATTTGACAGTGGGAGTTTTGTGAGCAAACTGTCTCATTTATAATTACTAAAATATGACTTCAGTTACATATTATTAAGATTTGTCTTCTTATGAATCACACTTATTCATTCGTGTTCCTCTTGGTTTTTTTTAATGACACCCACAGATCAGAGGCCCAAGATGTGTGATTTATTTTTTAGCCCTTCCTACCTTCTTACTGCCATCACCACATGTTTAATCACTGACTATGTGCATGTCTTTCTTTTGTGGATCAAAATACAAACTTTGACACCCCCGTGCAGGCTTTTTGAAGTATTATTGGAAAACGACAGCGAGGAGAGGGAGAATCAGGTGTTTCTGGGTGGTGCCTGAGGAAACAGGTCAGCGAGAGAGGGCAGAGTGACTGATAGAGAGTGACAGTTTCCTGATAAAGGCCCTTCATTATAAATATGTTTTAAGGGGAGCATGGCTCAGTGGGACTGCACGGGGCACAGACGTATCAAAAAGAAAGCTGCGATATCTCAGCTTCAACACGCCTCTAATGACAGCTACCATGACAATTCCCTTTCATTTGATAGTCTGTCCCTTTATTCAGAGGTTTCTCAACAATTAGTATGAATATTTCATCTCTGTGCCGGAACAGAACAGGCAGTGCAGAGGGAGAAAAAGGTGTTAAGATCTGCTGAACAGAGGCAGCATCCCACATGTGTTACTGTAGACCGAAGTGGGAAAAACAAGTCTAGTATACAAATGTTTGTCAAATGTTTGATTCTGCACCAGTGCTGGAATGTAAGGAAGTCGTGATAATGCTGACATGGAATAGCAAATGTTAGGAAATCCACTAAATCTTTTTACAGCTATAGAAAGGTAAAGAATCAGTAGTCAAGTTTCAGTCAAAAGAAATACAAAATTATGACAGAAGAAAAAAGAAAACCACATTCTGCTTATACTGTGATCCACTGAGAACATTAAATAAATGTTAAATGAGTATAATACTCAAGCTGCTACGGAATATTATTTCATTTCATAAAACTATTACAAACCTGGCTCAGAACCCCAGAAACGCTATACAATTCGTAAATGACAAGAATGTGTGGATGCAGTACTTTCATCAACTGGAATTGTTCAAACTTGAGCCAAACACAACTGGTATAATGAACCCCAAGCTGCTGCCTCTTTAGCTTCAACTCTCACTCCTGTATGCTTATTAATTCCAGAGACAACATTCCTTCAGTTCTTTTAAACTATAAAAATAAATATATGCTTACATTCTATTTCAAAGCACTTTCCAAAGCCCTTTCTGGCTAGAACATGGCTTACGGACATTTCTACTCTGGGATCAGGGGGATAGGAAGCACACCATTAAAAATGGGGGAAAAGATTAAAACAAGATCTGAAAGCGTGTGGATGTGCTTGTCTTTGGCTACTCTGCGGCTCATCAGAAAAACCTCCGTACACGAACTCCTCAGACTCCTGCTCTCCCTCACTATTTGATTTCTGCTCACTGGCTCAACACTGTAGAAGTTTAGTTTTGTAAAATCAATTAAACATAGTGGTGCAACCCAGCTATCTGCTTTCACAGGATGGGGACAAATGGAGAATATAACGGCACAAAGCTTCTGCATACCACCATCTGTTTCCTTCCTGTGAACCGTCTTCCTATGTGTGACGCCAGTCCTCTCATTCTCTTCAGACCTCATGTCATCAAACACACAGCCTGACATGTTTGAGCTAATTATACATAAAAATGAGACCACTTCAGGGAACAACCGTGCGATATGTAGTGGTAATTACCTGGTCTTGAGCCTTTCTGGTGTCGGGAGGTTTTTGTCAGACCTGACCAAAAGAAGACTAGTGAAGGGCTTCCATTATCACATTACTGATGGTCCCTCATGGATAATGGAACAAGGAGTGCATTTTAATGATAAACACAATGACTGGCAGACAGCGAGAGGATCAGTAGACCACAGACCCTCCCTGCTGCCTGGCCTGTAGGACGACGCATATGCAAAACACGACTGCACCTTTTGGACTTCAAACCTCTTCTCTGTGTATCTTGGAGGCATGTAGAACAATTACGTGTCTACACAACTAAGGCTACTACAAAAGAGAAGATCACTAAAGTCATGCACTGGCCTGGACAATTTCATGCGTCCTACTTTCATCTTAGTGTTTTAGATGCCATATTGAAATATTAAAATGCAAACTCACACCCCTGCCCGCTAATCACTGTCACACATGAGTGCATCAGAGTCCTTTGACAAGTCGCATATCTAAATTTATTATGAATAATTCTGACATTTTTTACAGGCGTTATTCATAAGAGAAAAAACTGGGATGCTACACAGAGATGCTCATATAAACAAATTCCACCACCCGATGTTAACAATGTTTACTTCATTTGTTTATTTTTATTTATAGGGACTTTTAATTCAAAACAAACTGCATATATTTTGTGTGTTTGCTATATAAAAAAAAACAGAACAAAAACAAAAACACCTTGAGGGAGACAGTTTGACTATGTGCGACTTGCACAAAAATGCTATTTCAAGTCACCACAGATGTGATGTAGTCAGCATCTAGCATCACAGTTACTTTTAAAGAATAGCTGTTTTCAGAAGTAAATCTAAACAGAGGAACGCTGAATATATATTGGTTATTATGCTTTAAAGACAGTTGTGATTATCATCTAAGTTTGCCATTTAGTAGAATGCAGTAGTAGTAATTACACAGACCTGCCAATCATATGCTTTGTAGTCAGATCAGGTTGTTGTTGATCTTTCATCGCTTTGTGAGTAAATGTAGGGTTTACTACAAATAAAGTCTGAGGTTTTCTTTTTTTCTAAAGTGTTTTGAAGGCACTGTATTTGCTGGCTGTTTGAAGAAAAGAAAAAAAGGTCCTGCCTTTCAATCAGGGATGTTTTGCATTCTCCACAGAGTCACAGCCCTCAGATTCAAAATTCCTCATAAGGAAGTTTCACTTTTCACTTTTATATGCTGTAAAAAAGCCTCCTGCTGTATGCCAGCTGGGACGAAATGCTGCTCACTCTCCAGCTCCCTCACTGATGGGATATAAAGTGGGGAAATTAACACCCATCTGGAAAATTCTACCGTCTCTTGTTGCTAAAGACTTGCACCCTTTCACGGCTGTAAGAAGAGCCGAGAAAGGCCCTGCAGTATGTCCCTTGTCCAATAGGAAAGATGATGGCTTGTATCAATGTTGACCACTCTGTCTTATTCTTGTTCTCACTCCACTCGGTTATGGGAGTAAGCCTACTCCCACTTCTCTGCTCACTTGAGCCACTGAATGTCTCATTGCATCATGAGAGTATAGGAAAATACAATACTCTGAAGGTGTGTACTTTTTCTGAAAAAATTAGTATTAAACCTGAACATCCAAGGGTTGGAATCTTTTCGTAAAAAAACCCCCCAAAACATGCTAATTAACACACTGTTTCCAGAGCACAGAGGCTCCTTCACTGTCACAGCTGGAGAAAAAAAAACATATATATGGTATTTATGTAGGCTACACAGTCCGAGTGGACTGGGTTCATCTTACAATATCATGATTTAATGAAACTTACAATCTGCAAGTTGCTTGGGAATCTGTTGTATACTACACTTAGCACTACACTTTTTTCAGTATTTATTATAGAATTCTGCATGTGTTAAAATTAATTCTTGCTTCTTTTGCATCTAATGAATTTAAGGGTTATAGATTTCTAAAATGGTTCTATTTGGAACCTTTTATGAAAGGGAAAGCCTTTACTGTAGGGTCCTACATAGGAGCTTTAAGGGTTCCCCCAGAGGAAGAACCCTTTAGGGTGCTAGATAGAACTTTTTTTCCCCAAATAGTAAAAATACCCAGCCAAAGATTTCTCCTGTAAAAGGGTTTCTCATGTGGAATGTAGTGCTTTTGGAATGACTTAAGGGAATGTTCCCCTCACTGAACACACAACATTGAACACCCTCCAATCCAATTTAATTGAAAATCAGATAGATTGTGTTCTCAAATATAAAACATTGTCATTTCACATGGTTATATAATTATATTGTTAATTAGTGGATTAAAGAGATGCATTGAAATAGTTGATCCTTTTTGAGTAAACTGGAAATAAGCATGATAGTGTTCACTGAGGGGAGCTTGGTAATTTGCTAGGATTAGGTTTATAGCCATCACTAGTTATATTTTCATCCAAGTGCTTTTATGCAAAATATTTTGGACTGCAAAATAGTGTGTGTGTGTGGGGGGGGGGGGGTGAATTGTCTGTAAGATGAATTGTCCTAAATTGTGATATAAACAGATTTGCCAAATAAATAGTGCAAGATATATATGTATGTAAGGTATTCCCTTTTCCTATTTCCAGAGCCAGGATTTTGCCCAAAGTATTTTGCCTTGTCTACAGACAAGAAGAAAAGTAGCCTTTAGCTGAAACATAAGAGAAATTTGAACTTGCTCAAAGTTCATACATTTTGTGTGCGGTATTGAAAGTGTTTTTTACGAAAGCCACGTATAATAAGACACAAGGAACAGAGTTTATTTATTTTTTAAAGGCTGCGTTATTTCGCATCATTTTTACTACAATTAGTTGCTTACATGTAATCCGATATTTGTATGAAAACGTACCTTATGTTGGCCTTCACACAAAAATGTTCAGTACTCTTAGTCTATTTGTTTCCTCTCTGTCTTAGCCCTATCCTACAGGCTACTTCGAAACGTTGACCCTGCACGTGTGCGGCTGTTGAGGCCTGGTGCTATACTCATCACGGTAATGGATAGACATTCATAATTCATAGGCCTACTCCCCGGTTCATTTTGCCCCAGGCTCAGTTTTTATTTCTGCTTTGTGCTTTGTGTGAGAGTCAGTTTGTTGACAACTCTTGAGCATGTCAAACTATCACCGCTAATAATTGCTTAAGGAGGTGGAACTTTTTGCAAATGTTGGTTCCAGCACGAAAATAGCCCGCGTTCCCCTCACCTTATCTAGAACTCTGTCTGATGAATTTTTTATTCTTCCTCCGTCTTACGCTTAGCAAAGATTCCTCTGTAATTCAAAGCCATAGCTGAGAGTGAAACAGTAAAAAAAAAGAATAATGTAGCGCTCCTCTGAACACAGTTCCTTTTAAATGCGCGATGGGAAATGTTGTCAAGCGTGGCTCTTTTCTCTCTCTCACTCACTCTCTCTCTCTCTCACTCTCACACACTCTCTCTCTCTCTCACTCACTCTCTCTCTCTCTCTCACTCTCTCTCTCTCTCTCACTCTCACACACTCTCTCTCTCTCTCACTCACTCTCTCTCACACACTCTCTCTCTCTCTCACTCACTCTCTCTCTCTCACTCACTCACTCTCTCTCACACACTCTCACTCTCTCTCACTCTCTATCTCACTCTCTCTCTCACACACTCTCTCTCACTCACTCTCACTCTCTCACTCACTCTCTCACTCTCTCTCTCTCTCACACACTCTCTCTCTCACTCTCACACACTCTCTCTCTCACTCTCACACTCTCTCTCTCTCACTCACTCACTCTCTCACACTCTCACACTCACTCACTCACTCACTCTCTCTCACACACACTCTCTCTCTCTCACTCACACTCTCTCTCTCTCTCACACACTCACTCTCTCTCACACACACTCTCTCTCTCTCACTCACACTCTCTCTCTCTCTCACACACACTCTCTCTCTCTCACTCACTCTCTCTCACTCTCACACACTCTCTCTCTCTCTCACACACTCACTCTCTCACACTCTCTCTCACTCTCACACACACACACACACTCTCTCTCACTCTCACACACACTCTCTCTCTCTCACTCTCTCTCACTCTCACACACTCTCACTCTCTCTCACTCTCTCTCTCACTCTCTCACACTCTCACACTCTCTCTCTCTCATTGACCAAAGAGACTGTGCTGTACCGGGGCTCTACGGTTAAATTCGCTATGCTGTTTTCCGGGAGTGTGCGCGGGCCCTGCGGCGGTATCTGTTTCTGCGGGTCACCGGCGCTTCTCTTCTGTTGGTGACAGTGAAAGAGCGCGCGCTGATTAGTGCCAATTAGAGCGGCTGTCACTTTCCCGCGCTGAGGCCCCGCCCCGCCCCTCGCCGCCCCGTCATCCTTCGCGTTTCCCCTCGGAATCGGCCGCGCGCTGTAAAGCCGGCGCTGCGTGATTTCCACACAAGGCTTGAGGGATTATTTTGAATGCGAGGAGAAAACAAAAGAAAAGCGAGAGGAAGAAGACGGAGCGCGGAGCCTCGACAGCACTTCCGAGGCGGCGGTGACAGAAGCGTGTCATTGGGGCGCAGTCAGACGTCTCCTCGGGCTTCACCCCCCCCC
>JAOUQW010000010.1:9106637-9122481 GCA_028565825.1 Olivaichthys viedmensis | reverse complement strand
TGCAGGACGGCGGAAAGGGAGGGTTGGGCAGGGGGTCTCTAAGCTGCTGTCATACCTCGCGTAATTATGATTAACGATGTACCTGGGAAGATGTTCTCTCCACTGAGTTTACAGTGAGACGTGTTCGCTAAATATTATCACTGTGGCGGGTGGCTGCCAGGGGGTCCACTGATGGAGCAGGAAACATGAGGGGCACCGTGCAAGAAAACGACCGCCGCACATTCACATTAGGGAAGGAAACTAAATACCGTTTCATTTGCAGTTTAGGTGCCTAAACCTTTTCAAATGCTTTGTGCTTTTAGGTATAAAAAGAAATGTAAAATGTACTGTATGTCACAGTGCTGCCAATTAAACATGCTTACTAAAAGAGTTGAAAACCTTCCTCATTAATTAATTATGCAAGCAGTGCTGGAGATCTACGCATTTCTCATAGGAGCACCATAAATAAATGTGAAGGAATGGTCAGACAGCAAATAACCAGTTTCATTTGTATTGGGTACATATCTTACTTCCACTGCATTCCTTAAGCATTACATTTAGCATTGCACTTCATAGAGAGAGCACTCAGAAACCCAGACAGTACATTTAAGCTGGTGGGATCGCAGCTTGACAGAGTTCGAACCAGGCCTATACAGCTAAAGCCTTCTCTACATGTCAGAGGCCTCTCTCCCTTTCTCTCCCTATGTCTCTCTCTCACCCACTCTCGCTCTCTCCTTCTCTCTCTCCCCCTCTTCCTCACCCACAGGCTAGATTGTTATAAATGCTGTTTATGGTCCTGCTATGACAGCTGTGAAGGGCAGAGATGGCAGAGGATGCAGCTGCAGCGAATTTCCTCAATGTCTGAATACGTTATGGTATTGTAATGGATCCCGTCTCATAATGCCGAGGCTCACTGTAGCGCTAAGTCTAAGAGCAAGTTCTCCTCAAATTGATAGTAAGTCTAACTGCACAGAACAGTAATGGTTTCAATACCTAATAAAAAATTAAAATAGACACAAAGAGGGATGTGACCAATAAAATAGGTGTTTTTTGATAAAACCGTAATATTTATACAATTACCCAAAAAGGTATCACAGAACATTCTCAAACAGAAACAAAAAATCAAGTAGAGCTTTTATTCAAATAAGAGGATAAATAGGAGGGAAAATAGTAGTGCTGAGAGAAATGCAGCACTTTAAATGTCAGGGACATAATTATGAGGGCCTTCTGTAGTTTTGATTGTTTTATGGCCTCTCCACTGTAAGACTGCCACATGCTATTATAATGCGTTGCCCAGTTTCATAGATTTTCTTCTAAGGAGAGTGATTTTGTTGGGAGACAAGCGCCCCGGCTAGACATCCTTGTCCTTCATCCCTCTCCCTCAGCCATATGCTTTATAGCCAACAATAAAATATTTTACTGCTAAATAAATTGGGATCGTATTGAAATGCTGCTCTATATATGTCAGCGAAGACCTACAATTATTTTTTAGCATTGGTGAGCCCATAGTTTATCATAATGTGAGAATTGCAACCGGAGCTGGTACACATCATTGGCTTTTCTTGCTTAGTTAGATCGTGAAGGTCAGAGTTCCTTAGGCTTTTATGGCTGTTTAACTTTGGAGAATTATCACATGTGAGGACGCATGCTGATTTATAGCCCGGAGAGAGGCCGCAGTCAGACAGGCAGAGTTTAAGGGCTGCTAGGCCAGGCTACTTGATAATCATCTAACCCAGTGCAAGTGTGCACATAGTAATATAATATTAATTGGTTGACCTGTAAAATGCATAACTGTGTTTGCATCCAAATAAGTGAAAATATCTGATTAGAATATATTTGTGATGATGAATATTTTTTCTGCACTTGCCCTAGAAGGCACTTGTTGTAAAAACCAACTTCCACATGACGAAGTCTGTGAGGCTATTTAAATCTTTCTTCAATAAAAGCGAGAAGCACTACTGATTGAAAATGGCAAGGTGACATTCAATTTCCATTTGTTAATTAGTGTTTTGCTGATTAGGGCAGATTCTACACTCATGCCCAGGCCCTGCAGCTTTGGGTCTACAAGCGTACAATAGTGTCGCTTTGCAGCATTGCAGCCACAAGGCTAACTCATTCTGTGAAAGTCTTGTCTGCCTAGAGCAAAGGATGAGAGACCGTATTAAAATACATCACAAAAAAACACTTTTTAAATGAGATATAGTTCATTAATTTGTGTATTCTTGAGAAAATTCTATGGTATTTCAATAATTGTAAGATGCAACATAATGTAGAATTAAAAGATCCACTGTGGGCAAAACACATCCTTTACCCGGACCCAAGCCAAATAGCTCATGATTTAAGAAAACAAGATTTAATCATGGAAATGTTCAATTGATTAGATGCCAGGAAAATAAGTCTTTTTAGCCTCTCTCTCTCTCTTGTCAGCATAATCAACATAATCTGCATAATTTACATTAGTTACTTAAAAATGCTATCACTAAAGAAGTTTGTTTTTTCATGTTTGTGCCTATTAGCCACAAATTAATGAATCCTCTCTCCCATAACTGAATTGAGCCACAAGCTATATTAATACATAACAGTTTTCCCCGGTAAGAAAATGAAGTACATGGGAAACTGCTATTATTTTCACAAACATCTCCACAGTTATGGCTGCCATAGCTAAAGAGCAATGCTAACGGATGTGTGCTATTTCTTTGACCTTTATCGTGATTTTTCACCCTAAATAATTTATTTGTGTGAGAAAGGTATGCCTTCCGAAAAGGTAGAGACCAAAGCATGCATAGACTTGTGGCATGTTGCATTGCACAGTTCTGCTTTGTAGACAGTAGCCAACCACTAGAGGGAGAGTTCATCTTCAAAGAAGGAGTATTGCAGTTCTCTATGAACTCTTAACTCCAATTTCAGCCATGACTGCAAACACATTATTGAATACTCAATCGCAAATTATAACAAAAAGTCCTGGGCCTCCTGAGCAGACAGATTAAACTTCATCTACACAATGAGGGAGGTCCCACAACAGAAAGAAATTGGGGTAAACTTTAGTTGTCCTTTCTTCATAGTGTCGGCCCTGATTCTCTCTCTTTTTTTTCAAGCATCTGCATTTTTCCCCCTCGCCATCCATCATGACGTTCTAAAATACTTCACTGCTTTCTATGGGGATTGTTTGTTTTGTTGTTTGTCAACATGAAGGAAGAGATGTGCTTTTCTAAAGCGCTGTGTTAAAGGAGCACCCTGAAGTAGAACATACACAGGGTTGCCATGGAGCCCATTCATGTGCAAATGTATTCATTTAAATATTTTTAAGAGGATCAGTTCAGATTACGCCAAAGTTTGACAGAGATAATTCGATGGCTTGTGTAACGGCTTTGTTCACCAGGGCAATAATTCATGGCACGTCAGTGTACCTCAACAAGCCACATATTTAATTAAGTTTACTTTGAGAAATGAGGACTTATAAGTAATTCCAGAATTATGTCAACTTGCTGAAAGAAACTAACCTTGACACACTCTGCAAATGAGATCACATTACTAATCTGGCTCACTTCACACTTAACTCTTTAGTTTTTGGTTTAAGATATAGGTGGATTACAAATCCCTTGTATTACATGCAAGCAATTTTAGCAATCCTGAGTTATTAAAGATATGGTGTTGCTAGTGTGCCAATGACCATGGGCAAACAAACAAACAAACAAACAAACAAACAAACAAAAGACACAAAAAAAACCTTATAGGACAGACACAACAGTTCAGCTTTGCTTCAGATGTAATGCAAAGCCATAGCCATCATTGCCGTGCATTTATATTTGCTCTCCAGCTTGCATTATATTGTAAATATACCATGGAGACCCCCTAGTATTTGGAACAAGTAAGGAGTGCTTAAATATTTATGCCTAAGCCTCTTGAGGCCTGCTATTAGTCCTGAGATGTTTTACTTTTGGTGACTGTCACAGCGCTCTAACGGTCATTAACTACAGGGGTGACAGGGACCTCTAGGTCAAACATTTTGAAGCAACAAAAGGCTGTGATAGAATCACTTGGTGAGCCCCAAATTACTTCTGTGTCATTGCAGAACAATATTTCCCCCAAAAGCATTCCTCCCTCCGTTAACGCCATGACCCCTTTCACTGCATATGGAAATGATTGTTTGTATATGGCACTTGGGGATGGAGATGGCAAGGAGTTCACGGACATTGTTGCTGCCAGTGTCAACCCCCAACGGGCCGAGCACTGCCCTCCCCCTGTTTTGTTGTGCTTTGTGAGAAAAGTTGATTAAAAACAGGTTGGGACTGAAGACAGGGAGTTGAGAATGAACATGTTGGGGTGGAGCTGTGAATCTGGGGAAACCAAACATACAAGACCTCACAGGGAACCGCATCCAAACATCTATAGACATGGGATTCCTTCTGCTGACAGAACTACTTAAGACGACAGTGAACATAATTTTATACAAGGAATGAAATGGAAACAAACAAGTGAAATTTATTGGAACTCTGAAATAGTAAAAAATAAATAAATAAATGACTGATAGTTGATTATGTGGCATACTGATATTAATATACTGCATCATAAAGAAAAGATCATAGAATCCAAATAAAACCTAACTTTCTGTCATAGAGTCAATGTGACACTTGACATTATCTAATTTCTGCCTGATCGTGCATGGAAATCCTGGAGGATCCATCTTCCTAACATGTATTCCATCTTTGACTGAAACGTTTGATGGCAGCAGCTCTGCCTCACAATGCAGGGGGAATAATGTATGAAGAACACAGGCCCAATCGGATGGACGGCTTCCAAAAAAAAAAGGGGCTAAAGCACAGAAGAGGCAGGGAGGCTCCAAATCCCCTCTCAAGCCTAAGTGGGTGGTCCTTTCACTGTGGGGTAACCGAGCAGTCGCCAAGCATTCGGAGGGAGGCCAGTGAAGGCTCGCTCTTCAGCCTCACAGCTCACCAATGTGGCCCATACATCCACAGAATGATATTCACGCAACACTGGGTTTATTTAGAGCCCTAGTGCTGGCACTGGACGATCAAATGACAGCCAGAGTTTGAGCCCCCCTGAGGATTAAAATGATTCAAGGAAGAAAGGGAGAATGACTTGAGAAAAGGAGTGATTCAGGGAAAAGAACTGTTTTCAGGGATTTAACTCAAACATGAACTAAAGTTACAACAGCAGGCTGTCGTATAATAACCTGACCAGAATGTGGTGCAAAATATCCCAAATTCAGGGAAGAAGCTAATTCTCACTGTGCTTAATAACCATTTTGATAATATGAATCTAATGACATAACACAAACGCTACCATCTGCTGCAAAATCCACTGAAGCAGTATGCTCACTAAAATATTTCTCTCTCTCTCTCTTCTGTGTCCTGCCTCCCGGAGGCCATGGGAACACTAACATGCTTGAGCAACCTAGTGTAATGCAGATTTACTACATAGTGTCACACTCATCACACCTTGCCATGTCAAATAAAAGGCTGTTAAAGATGGGGGAAGGAAAAGACTGACAGGCAGGTGGATGCCTGTGTCAGAAACACCATGCTTTCTCCAGCTCTATATGAGACAAAAGAGAGAGGTGAGGAGGAGTGAGTGAACACTTGTCACACAAAATGGGATTTATTGAAAATATTGGAGGAAAGACTTGACAAAGACTTGAAATTCATCATGCATACATTAGTTTCCTGTCCATTAATGAAAGTAAAATTGAGTGTGTCTTCTTAATTTTTCTAATTACATATGAAAAAGTAAAATGTTGATGTTATTTTTAAATGCATTTTAAATGGTTAAAATATATATGGATTATTTTATATTAATATATATTTTATATGTCGGAATAAAATTAACTATTTACATAAGTATATTCTAAAATATATGTAGACTATAGCTGCCAACGCCCAACAACTTTTTTATTTAGGGGTTACAAATTATCAAGACCCCTGCAAAATGGCACAGCATCAGAATGAGGAATAATGGGGTGCTAGTGCCTACCAGCAAAGCACATTAGAACTGTTTAAGTTGGCCCCCACAAAGTCGCACATTTCAATTATTTCAAAGCAGTCTCCAATTAAAAGCTGCAAACATGCCTTTTGAATGCAAACTAACACAATTAAAAGTGTTTCAGGAGTGTATTAGAGAAATCAGTTCTGAATTAGGCCACTGAATACACAAGCCCCCCCTGGTTTCATCTCCCGTTTCTTTCAGCCCGGCTGAGGAAAGAGGGAGAGGGCTCTTTTTGAAGTCAAAGGGGTTTTCTTTCTCCCTCTCCTTCCTCTCTTTCTTTCCCTCTCTCTCTCTCAGAGGAAAAGAAGATTGAGTCAGCCTTAATCTGCTACTTGTACATTTGAATGTGTAGTGAGCAGAGATGATCCCAGTTGCCTGATAATAGCCCAGGTGCAGAGACAGTGGCCGTGGCTAACTTGTTCTCAGCGGGGGCTGTATATCATGGAGGGGCAGGCCACCCTTTGAAGATGCATGCCTGCTTTCAGCAGCTGATTTGTGGCTGTGAAAGCCAGAGCTTTATAGCCATGCGAGAGCCCCCTCAGACCTACAGCTGGAGAGAGCACAGAGAGCCGCCCGGCTTTCTGCTGCATGCTTAAGGGCCCTCAACTACATCACTGAGCTTGCTAAGCAGATGTTTGACACATCATTTATTAAATGGAAGGCTACAGTAACAAACAGAGCAGCAGAAATGACAAAGCTTCTTATTGGAAAGTATAGCAATTTTTGTATGATAGACGACAGAAGACAGTGTATTATGCCAAATGCTGACTTAAAGCTGGAACCTGGACTTTAAAACACGATAAAATATGTTTTAAAAAATCATTACGACAAAACACAAAACTTTGCAAGAACTCTTAGAGCTACACCCAAATGCCTCTTCCTCTTTTACAGACTGCCACTTGTTCAGTGATCAGACTTCTGGCTCTGTTTGCACTAACCATCAAGAGGGTCAAGAGAGGCAGCTTTGTTTGACTTATTCTTTGACCTGTGTGACAAGACAACAGCCACTGTTCCTTCTCTCACTCCCATGCTGCCCCTCCACAGTGCCACCTAATGAAGTCAAAGAAAGAAAATTAGCTGGGCCCCATTGACAGTGTCATTAAGGTGGCCCAATACAGGGTTGCCTATGCTCACTCGCAGGGTCCTGCATTCCTCTGTTTGTTATTGAGATGGTTATTTACACTGGTCGACAGAAGAGCTGGTTGCCCGGTAGCAGGCTCGAGGGGGGACACGCCAGTGTCTTCCTCCCCCGGCTGGATGACAATTAGCAGTGGGGACAGCCATTCACGACCAACTGAGTCTGGGAGAGGGAGAGCAGTTTTACTGCCATTAAATTATAGCCATTCTCTTTTCGCAGGCCCTCTCTTGCACACTAACGGCTCTGTGTTAAAGCCACCCATGTGCACCTGTGAGCTGGAAACTTCCCCTTTATTGTCACATACAGTGAAATTCATGCATATCCTAGCTTGTTAGTAAGCTGGGGTCAACCGTGATACAGAGCAGAGAAGGTTTAAGGGCCTTGCTCAAGGGCTCAACAGTGGCAGCTTGGCGGTGCTTGGATTTGAACTCACAACCTTCTGATCAATAGGCCAGAACCTTAACCACTGAACCAACACTGCCCCTTTACACTGATCTAGATCTTTTTGTTGCCAATATTCCGTGATTCAATAATAATAATGTATTTTAGCTATGTAACACTTTTTAAAAACAGAGAACAGAGAAAATGAACTAAGACAAAAACAGTGCTAAGTAGTAGTTCTCAGATTTTCAGGAAGAGAATTGCAGAGTTTGGGGTCAAAGTAGCTAAACTCTGACTCCCTGCTCTTCACCTGGGTTTGAGGGACAAATTGCTGTTTTTTAATTATCTGAGAAATCTAGCAGTAACATGTCTAACCAGCACCGCAGTCACAGGGGAGCACCCGGAGAAGTTGTCCCAGGCCGGGTGGGGGCCCAGGGTGGCCATTGACATGTGGAATATAACTATTAGATCAAAATAAGTCGTTTTTTTCCAGGCCTGGGCATTATGCATGACATGCCTGTTTCTAACAATCATTTCACTAAAGTAAAGAGGGACAAGACCATATGGACATTTAAAAATAAATAAGAGCATCTTAAAATCAATTCTAAAATATATGGGTAGCATTTTAAAGGATCTTAATAAACACTTGTGGCCACCTTTGTAGGCCAGAATGTCCAGGTCATTTGTGTTGTTAAACGGGAGGTGTGAGTCATGCTGTGGCCTGAAGTCACACCTATATTGAACCTGCAGCTAAAGTCAGCTAAAATAAACTAAGATGTAGGAGTGAGCAGGTTGGACCTGTAGGCTTGCCATTCAATTAGCTAAACAGAATTAATCTGCATGTTGACTCCACATATTCAGTCAAAATTACCAACAACAGAGTTTGCTAATGTTAGTCATTTCTCAAGTTATGTTGTGAAGCTGAGGACTACAATAAGAAAAAGAAAAATGCTGATGGAAAAAGAGACTTTTTCTCCTTATAATGGTTTATTTGGAACCATGAGCCTTTTATTTCTCCCTATTTCATCATTTTGTGCTTCTGTTAATTAACTTAAAATAACCTACATTCATTGCCATGATCAGAGTACGAAAATGCTCCTCCGAGAAATGCATGTCGTCTGGGATTGTGCATAGTTTGATGGAGCTAACTCCAGGAATGAAGTCGTTTCTCGTCTTGTTTATTTACTGCCTCATTAGCATCCGTAAGCATAAACACGTTCAGCTACAGTAACCAACAAAGAGCCTCCTGAGTATTATGGCTGCTATGGAAAGCTCTCTTGAACTAAACTCACTTATTAAATCTGTGTCTAGGTGGCCTGCTTGATTGATTTCTGATTTTGGTTTTTTTTGCCCATGGTCATGAAATCATGAAAACATCCATAAACATAGGAACATTTATGTACACATAGTACAGTGAATATACAGTGAATATAGTTATGCTAAATGGGCTAATGATTTAAGGTGCCTGTCCAAAAACTGTATATCATAATATACAGTATAAAAATAATAATATTAATAATAATAATAATAATAATAATAATAATAGATTGATGGGAGCTGCAAACAAACCAATTTCAGTCTTTTGCCCCCCCTGTCTCAAATATGTTCCCTTTATTATATAAAACAATACAGAACATTTTTGCTTGCTGGTTACATCAATAACGCATACCATCAGCATTCTGTGCACTACACAGGCCACTATTCTGAGACAGCCACGCACATTCTCTCAGTCTGAATTAATTACCTGCTTCACAAGCAAAACTCTGTTGCAGTGTGGATCTTCTCAGAAGTCTGCTCTTTCTTCCCAAACGGCCCATGGACTTGCAGATGATTTCGTTGTGTAGGTCTTTTTCCCGTGGAGGAAAATTTCACAGGGGACCCTGGCACAGGCACAAACCTGCACGGTGCGCCCTCCATTCGGAGACGTCTCAAAGAAGCCATGGGGGAGGCTGGTGACTTAACATAAATTAGACCACCAGGGACCGGGGAGATCTTGCTCTGAAGGAGGGCAATATTGTGGATGAATGAGGAAAGTCTATATCCGGTGGGTTAGTGTGAGAAAGGGGGACAAACCAGTGATAAGTGCCCATAAGGAGTTTAGGTGTTTATTGTGCCTCACTACTGTTAATATGTCATTCACAAACACAGTCAATGTTAGTCACATATCAAATTAACATGTTTTCAGTATTAGATAAGCTGCAAACTGCCAGTGACAGCTTCAAAGGAAATTTTACATAAATACCTTCGACAGCACACATTTTTCATGCCCTACACTCTTAAAAATAAAGGTGCTAGAAAAGTTTCTTTAGAGCGATGCCATAGAAAAAAACATTTTTGGTTTCTTAAAGAGCCATTTTTGGTTCCCTAAAGAACTTTTCAATCTATGATTCTTTAGCCATTTTTGTTGTCGCTACAATAAACTGAATCATTTTCCACCACAAAGATCCTTCCACATAATGGTAACATCTATGGTGGGATTTTTTTCCTCTCTCTCTGTGGCACCAACAAAAATCGATCTATCAATCAAAAGCATCTTTAGGAAACCAAAAAAGTGTTCTTCTGTGGCATCACTCTAAAGAACCTTTTCTGGCACCTTCATTTTTATTTTAAGAGTATAGTTGCTACTACCAATTTAGATTAGTGATATACAGGCTGTTGGTATTCTTCTTATCCAGTAATAGTCTGTTTGAATCCAACACTATATGCAGTCAACATTGATAATTAGTTTACACAACTGGCTATACCTTTAGTGTATCTCTACTCGAACACAGCACACATACAGTCCACCCACAACTGTCCTCTAAAACAAGGATTAACAGCTCACTGTTTGTTATTTTGCTGTTTGTTAATGGCAGGACCTTGGCTGTGTTTGCAGTGGCTGTGTTTGAGTGTAGTGGCTCGCTGAAGAGGACACTTCAAGTGTGATTAACTGTGGAGGAACACAGAGAGCACCAGTGGCTGCTAATTAACCCCACATTGTGCTTCCCTAACAAAGGCACAAAAGAACAAAGTCGAATTTAAATGCAAGAGATTATCACGATAACAAAAGTAGTGAATCGTGCTCTTGATTTGGAATTTTCACACTGATCGTGACAACATGGGATTAGATCAAAGACTGATCAAGTTACATTAGCGGGACAATGCGGCCTTGTTATTCACAACAAGAGGCATCCATCTGCATGTCACAGAGCCACATTACAGACAGCTTCCTCTGGATTTAAATACAGTACTGTGAATTTCAAATCTACAAAAGATGTGTCCTGAAGGCTGATGGATGTCCTTCAGTCAGTGCTATGTAGGATCTAATAATCTTTTACTACATCCTGTTTTGCGATGACTGAGATGTTCTGATGTGACTGAGATGTTCTTTAATGCAAAGCAATAAAGACTAGCCTCTCTCGTTCCATCCACCAAGTGTGTCAACTGGTTTCATCAGGCCTATGAATAGCAATTATGGCTGACTTTGTAGTCTCAATATATCACTGGGTCTCTAGTGGTGCTCTAATGGTGATCTGGCCCTATACTTTCAATAAGGCACGAGGGAGAGAGATTGTGGCTGTCATGGTTCACACCTTTCTTTTTCTTCTCAGTAGAGATATGGCCCAGGCAGAGGTGGTCCCCACTGACACTCCTAATCATCAGCAGCTCACCTGACTGTTGGATCTGGCCTTTAGCACTTCTTGACTCTCTTTCTCACCTCTGCTGGCCCTCCTGCCTTTGAAGTACAACCGAAAGTGTTATTTTACGGCACGAGATAAAGATCTCAGAAATAACAGGGTAATAAATTAACATGTTGTGGCAGCTCTGCCGGGGCAAATAGTTGGGGTACGAAGAAATTCAACAGAAGCTGTTTGTGTCTTAACATATATAACATCTTAGCGCAAAGATCCCTTAGCACCCAAATATAATGCTGAAATATAAAGTTCTGAACTCAGTGTCTACTTGAGAAAGATACCTTCAGTATAATTACCTAACATTAGCCAAATATGCAAACCACTGTTTGGCTGTTTACTTTAAGCAATGCGTTTACTTTGAGCAATGCACATGACAAGCCAAGACAAAGCAGAGGGCGGTTAATCACAGAGACAACTGCTTCCTGCTCAGAGAATCCACAGCTCATACATCCTGATTAATGTAAAATATGAGTGCATCAGCAAATCATCTACTTTTGAATTAAATTAATGCATCCTGCAGACATGGTTAGCTCTGGTATGTTAAATAGCAACCAACACAGCAATCCAAACGTAATGTAAACCAACAGAATAGTTGATTCTGATTAAGCATCTGAGGTAATCTACAAGTCAGCCTTCAGCACTTCACACAGGGACATTTAGTTTCATATTGTAATAATTTGGATGACTGCCAACATGTGTTGTCCTCCAAGATAAATAAAGCAGGGTGCAAAACTCAGGATAATACCCTGCTTTTCACTTCCCAGTCTGTGTCAAAACTCTGTTGGCAAAATCATAACAATATGGGCTGGTAGCCAGATACAGCTAAGATTTATGAAATATGATGTAGAAAATGGGAATGCTTGAGTCTGGCTTGTGATTGGGTGCTTGGCGTGCTTTGAGGGTGTAGCAGCTGCCAGGTCTGGAGTCTGAGGGGTGATAAATGGGAAGAGTTGCAGCTCACACTGGGCTGTGTCTGAACCTGTGTAGCACCAGTGAGGCTATGCGGTTCAACTGTGTCTCTGCAGGGCAAAAGTGTGTAACAGTGTGGATCACTGTTAGATGGTCTTGTATGTGTTATGACATGTTAATTTATGGGTTTTATTATTGAAAACAGAAACAAAACACACAACTAAATTTGCAACAGGGATCCTGCGGTGCATTGCACATGAATAAGCATTTTAAAACCCAGGTAATTAAAAGCATTAGGTAACAAGGTAATATGCTTTTAAGGATGCACATTGATAAATTATGTGTGAAGAGGTGAACTCAAACAAATGTGCTTTTGAGACTGCTGTTCAGCTGACCTCGTGAACCAGGGAGACAGGACAACGCTACTATAGTGAGTTCAGGTGAAAGCTAAGACCTTTAAAACTAAGATCCTGTCTAATGGTTCCTATTATCGCCTTCCTGTGATAATACACATCCTTATCTTGAATAACAATTAGTCCCACTTTTCCTGCCCCTGCTATGCTAAGTTGCTCCCATTACCACTAACAAGGAGTATAAGAATTGGGCATTGGGTAAGAGACCAAGTACACCCAAACAAGAAGACTTTTCAGTGTAACTTGTAAACTGCATTCGCCAACTACCATATATGATGTCAATGAATAAGAAATTATGGTTCAAGTAAAAATGAACAGCTTCTTTGTTAAAAAAATATTAAGGAGATAATATATTATGAATATGTAGACAGAGTTAACATTACACTCATGTAATTGGAATATTTTAGGCATTTGTTGGCTGATTTATAAATGAGTACAGTCAGTAAACTCATTATTTCAACTGAGTAAAGTTATATTTTAATATGACTAATATTTAAAATATATATATATCTACATATTCACATATTTCATATTTTCCATAATATGGTTACTTTTAGGCGAATAAGTAGCATTTTAAAAAGTGTTTAAGGATATGATGAAACAAGTTTCAATGCAGTCCCACTAGGCTTGAGGACTCCAGTTTGTCCCACATTCACCAGATAGCCATGTCTCAGTGGAATACGGCACACGCCTCCCACTGACATAATTTGTTTCACAGTTACAGCCCAGCAGTGTGAATCAGATGTTGACATTCTAATTTCATGCACATGTGGGTGTTTGGCCCAGTCCAGCTTCCTCTTCATCCCAGCCCTCTGCTGCTTCGCCTGTCCACTATTGTCCACTCCACCTGCATCTGTCAACCATAGCAATCTGCTTGACCTCCAGTGGTGAATTTAACATATTACATAAACTGCATAGGTGTCGCAAGGAACCGATTATTCGCATATCATCAGCTTCAAAATAGAGATGCACCCCATAACAGAGAGTGATAGCAATGCCTAGCACACGTTTAATTAATCTGTGATCACTTTACTAGATGAGCCACTTGTAGCAATCAAAGAAACTATAAATACTTTTTAAAATCATGTTACATAGACACATGACTATTAATCCCTAATTATGTTAAGAGATTCACAGCTTAACTAAACTCAACTAAATGCAGCATTCATGCTGTCTACTTCCGTTCCATGAAACTTCTCCTATATGCAGATCTGAAATATTTAAACAAGTAGGTGGCTGTACTATTATAGAAAAAAATAGCCACCAGCAAAACATCAAAGCACATCAAAACTTGTCTACCTCCAGCAAGCAGTTTGTCACATTTGCAGAGTAAACTTTTGCTTACTATAGATTAATTTTTATCACTTTTATAAACACTGTGTTGACAGCCCATGATATGAGAGAAATGTGAAGGGTCTGTGCTGCGTCTGTATCTGATCTCATTCTGTCAAACCACACCTTTCAAATCCAGCACAGGCGAACTCTAATAAGGAGAATGCTCTGGCAACGGCAGTAGCGTGGCATATAAAACAATATATACATTTTTGTGCCTGTGTAATAGCTGTATATGTGATTTTTCAAGAATGTATTATAATTTATGCTGACATGGTATGACTTTTTTTTTAAATGGTAAATTGGTGATTACTGACTCATCGAACAACTGAACCATTGACTTACACCATGGATCCTTTTATGTGTGTATTATATTGTGTATAATTTGATGTAATGCATTTAGTTTCATAACTACCCTGAATGTACGTCATAGAGAGGCCCTTATTGGTGCGGATAAACAAATGAAGACTGGAATTTAATATGTGCTTAGTATCAAAGTTATTTTAGCTCAATAATACACATGTTATAAATAACCGACCACTGTCCATATCAGCTCCCTTCACTGAAGGTTGAGTTTTTTACTAGCCATGGATGGCATGCATTAAGCAAATCATAAATTATGCATGCTAATTACCATAGGCTTCCACTTTAATGAATTCTTTTAATTAAACTACCACATTGGGGTTTTACATGGCATGCTCTATATTTTATCCTCCCTTCCCAAGATGACCTTCTTCTTTGTAGTATCAGAGGGGCGGGAGGGACACAACAACAGTTTTGTCTTTGATTAGACAACACAGTTCATGTCTGTGCTAATGAATAAAGAAAGCTAAGAGACAACATGGCCTGCTTTATTAGCTCTAGAGCTAAAGAGGATGATGCTGAAAATACAAAGATAAAGCTGTTTTCAAGGGGTATAAAACCTGTGGGAATGGGCATGAAACCAACATGTGTGTCAAAAAAAAGTTACAATTTGAATTAGATTTAGCATAAAAATTATATTTTAAAACTAACATTAACTCTACAGGTCCATTTCACTGTGAGGCTTCGCTGCATGGATTCTAAATACCAGGATGGGTGCAAACTGTCTGTAGGATATTCACTATTTTGAGTCTGAGCTAATTGCCTATATGTCAAGGTTGATGGCTATGTTTAATGGGCATGTAAACATACTGAATTATTTTGAGTGGATATATTGCCAACTGACCATGATTATAACTGTAATTTCCCAAAAAGGATCATTCCACATATATTCAATATTAGTTGGGTGGGAAATGCTGGCTTGTTACCAGGATTGGACTAATTCCACAGTACTGCAGAAAGAAGAAATATTTTAAATATTTCTTTAAATTCATGCTAAATGCAGTTTTGATAGTTATTTATTTATTCTCTCTTTAACATTGAATAAGTACACCCCAGTCTCTATTATAATATATGGCACACACACACACACACACACACACACACACACGCACACAAATAAAATAAGAATAAAACCCAGCAACTTGCAGTGTTGTGCAAACAGAGTCTAAGGGGGAAGGGTTGGATTTAAATTCCAAAGGGCTCTCCGAGCTCGTTTCCTAGTCCCCCAGTCAGCTATGTGTTTGTGAGAAATCAGCCTTTTTGTCTCTCTGGAAAAAAGGCTAAATCTACATCGGTGGCCCAGTCTAAGTTTGCAATTCTTTGCACTTTCTATTCAGCTGAATGGGAGTGAATGAAGTGGCCACAGACCCTTTTATTTGATCAGCTCAGTTGCATAAAGTGACGGAATTCTAATGTATTTGCTTAATATCCCGGAGAAGGCTGTTGCTCTCTGGGCGGAGATGCAAACAATACACCTGTTTCTTACATTCTGATCGGCATCTAAAAAATCTGGGGGAAAAAATAAAAATGTTTGTTTTTTTTAAATGTTTTTTTTTTTTTTTTTTTTTACGGGCGTCAAAAAAAAAAGGAAAAAGAAAAAAAAAAAAAAAAAAAAAAAAAAAAAAAAAAAAAAAAAAGAAAAAATAAAAAAG
>JAOUQW010000010.1:9081183-9102730 GCA_028565825.1 Olivaichthys viedmensis | reverse complement strand
GGGGGTTGGGGGGGGACTGAGAGAGAAGCATAATCTGGTTTCATTTACACCTATTTACACGGACACCTTGGGCCAATAGGAATCATTTCCATTTGAAGACAGAGCAAAGGGGGTGAAAAGGCTCGGCAAACCGGAATTGAACCGCGATGGCACCCAGTAACAGTGTGTGAAGGTATGCGCTAACCTTTCTGTGGGCTTCGCAGGGTGCTTGGTCTGCAATTCACGCGTACAAATGGAGCTACTAAGCAATGGGATGTTTGACATGGAAATTGGCTGGCACTAGCTCTCAGTTTGCATTGTATTGTTACGGCAACTTTTTTTTTTTTTTTTTTTTTTTTTGGTCGCTTTGCTGTCACGACAGAGCTCGTATGACTTTTGCTTTGCTCTTTGTTACGGCTCTTAGGAGCAAAATGCCAACTTGCACCGCCAACGTAAACACGTGGATAACAAATTTGACACCATCTTTACGCCGATGCGATACTGTGTATTTGCATTTGAATCCGTTCTGTCCGTCTCACTATCTAATATACCATAAGAGCCGTATGCACCTAGTCACTGATCCCCATATTTTCCACCGCATGCTCCACAGTTTGAAATGTTTAAGGAAAACAAGTCATAGAGAGCAAGATCTCATTATTTACAGCTGATTAAATAAATAAAAAAAAGTCATGCAGTTAAAGTCAACGGATTAATCGAACAGAAATTGCAAATGTGTGCTATTTAAAAAAAAGACCTAATCTCTCCCTCGATATTAAAATATCAGAGAGGCTCATTATTTCTGTTTTAAATGCGCAGACACATCCTACAATATTAAGCGCAACACTCGAGAAACCTCTTCACATAACAAATGGAAAGCCAGTATAAACATAAAGAGACGAAAGTGTCTACACTGCATAATACACAGAGGACTGGAGCACGCTCATCAACATTAATAAACACACAATTCATGTCATCAAATTTGTAAAAAAAATAAATGAAATAAATTAAATTAAATAAATAATCTGCCCAACAACTTTTCCTGTAACACTGAAAAGGAATATCAAATGACAATGCATATTATTTAAAAAAACTTTTTTGAAGGTAATAAATTAATTTGGTTGCCTATTTCGATTAGCAATGGTGCGCAAAGGAAAATGCACAAACAGCTATACAAAATAAACACAAAACCCTCCTTGAAACGAAACTTCATGATGCCAGGGCAGCCTTTTGTATTCGTTGTAAAACAAATTGAAAAGTACTTCAGAAATGCAAATAAAGCCTTTAGGGTGGCGTTGCGAAAACTGTATAAAATATCCATAAGTCAATTATATGAATGCGAAAACCAAATGGAAGCCTATTTTGAGCAATGGCCATTCAAGCTTTATTTTTCAGAGCTCACCAAGGGCCACCTTTCCGCTTGGTGGATTTGCAATACGAGGGACCACACACGCGCTCGCGGATTTGCTCATAATTTATGCAAATGTTCTTCCATAAATCCACAATGCGACCCTTCAGCTCTCTGACGGATTACGAACAGAATCGGTCGTCCGATTGCGAGCTAAAATACAAGGTTCTGATGCATTTTTAAGTAGTAGCAGTTTACACGTTGTTACGGGGGAGTCTGATCAAGCAAGGGCTTGAGGAAGAAAAAAGAAAAGAAAAAACTTTTACCAGGCAGTTCATATTTACAAAACAGGGTGAAAGCAGGAGGAAAGGCGTATAGATTCCTGGGTTGCCACACAATCTCCGTGTCAGCAACACTTTCCGGGCTAGGAAGTCAGCTCCACGCTGCGACTTTAGCACGGCGCTTTTTACATGTCACCATTTCTTTCTCTTTTCCTCATCAAGTACCTCTTTTAACTTGTCATTCCCCTGTTTGTGTATTGACAGGAAAGGGCCAAAAGATTCCGCTTTTCCAAGCTTTTTTTTCCCCCGCAAGATTTCCAAAGCGTCCCGGCTGTCTATGGGAAGCGACGTCGATCAAACCGAGCCTTTTGTGAAATAGCAAGTAGGCCTATTCTTCAATAAATCTGCTACTTTCAGATTGTCACATCAGCCTGCTTCTCCTAAACCGTTTGTCATCTCACCATGTCTGTGTGCGTGTATGGATGTGCGCATGCAGAAATATTTGTAAGAAGAAACCACAGGTTACAACCAGATTAATGCGACAAATGATTATACACACACTAAGCACACGCACACTCATTATATATTACACACACACACACACATATATATATATATATGCGCATGCCAAGTCATTGCAAGCCGTTTCCCAACTGATTCGGACACCGACAAGCGGTTAAATCGAGTTGCAATGTTTTCACACTTCATTATGCCAACAATGGCACAGTATCAGTGTGTGAGGAGGGACCACCCAACTCATCGCACATTTTAGGTTTTTAAGGGCAAATTGGCTGGCAGCTGTCATGCAAATCAGTTTTGTCCTTAACTTACCAGTTAACCAACTGAGACGAAAATAGCTCGTATATTTGCGCAAATAATGTGTTGTTTTTGTCTTTCTTACTTTTTTGTCTTCTCTTTTTTCTTTCTATAAGCTATTAATATTCTTTGCCTGAACCCTGAAAATGCCACCCTCCCTCCCATCCTCCTCCTCCTCCTCCTCCTCCTCCTCTTCGTCATCCCAGAACTTGGGAATCAGGGTAGCAGCAGTAGATCAACTGTACAATGCGTGCGTGAGTTTGGTCATTTGTACACGCCGAACAAAGGCTGAGCTAAGCCAAATTGCGCTGCACTTGTGAACCGGGACTCTGGCCTTAAGTATCTTTTACAGCGGCGGGGGGGGGGCTATAACAATTTTGTGTGCGACCAAAAAAAAAAGTAAAAAAGAGGAAAAAACAAAGGCACTCTCTGCAGCCATCTCAAAGTAGAGTAGTGAGGCGTAACATTCCCAGGGCGACGGGACACAAAAGCTTAAGGTCACGGGGATGAAAAGGGGAATCAAACAGCCACTTTCACACGTCTGCCCTCCATGGCCGTTAAGCCAGCACAATGCCAAACAAATGCTGCCCAAAGAGGATCGAGCCCATTCGTTCTATATATGGCGAATGATAGCAAAACAATCTTGTCAGATGGCATACCAGCGATGGGATGTGCTGTACCACCCATATGCGCGAGGATAGATGAGTTGACGGTTATAGATCAGGGACACGGGAAGGAGCGCACAACAAAAATGAAACTAGACCGTTGGAATGCGATACTTAGGCTAATTTAACAAAGCAAAATGAAAATAAAAAAAGCTCTTAAACCTTCCAGGACATAAAATATTTTATAGAAAAAAATAGAAAAAAATTAAAAAATAGCATACAGAATATGTATTATTATTATTATTATTATTATTATTATTATTATTATTATCGTTGTTGTTAAGAATAATATTAGCAATAATGACAACAGTAAAAAATAATAAAATAATAATAATAATAATTATTATTATTATTATTATTATTAATAATAATAATTATTATTGTTGTTGTTATTATTATTATTATTATTATTATTATTATTATTATTATTATTATAAACTAAAAACAATGTGTAAATTGCTGTAAGCAGTTCTAAACCAAGTGAACGTTTCCAAAATAGTCCAAACCCCGTACAGATGCTGTTTGCCCTAAATAAAACACAACGGAACTACCCAAGAAGCCTACCCAGAGTCAAGAGTCGGTCAAGCCGAAGGCTTCTTTTTTAAGTGTCTTCAATCTGTTGATGTCAAAATCATCGCTGATCCGAGAGTCCCGCTGCGCTCTGCATAAACCAAATGTGTGTTTCGCAGCATTATTAGATTCCCCTATCTGGAGGCTATGTAGGTTTACCAAAGAACTAGTGAATACGCAACGTGGAAATGCTGGATGTGTAATTGACCTTGTTAGTGCAAACATTTGTATACATATGTAATTAAAATACAAAACGAACATCTCATCAGTCTCATCATTTCACCTGTGTGTCGAGCGGTGAGGACGGAGGTGCATGGGAGAATGTGACTATCTAAAAGATGATCCCACTTATTTTACCTTTTATTCTTAATAGGACTGTGGCGATTTCTCCTCCTCTGCGATGCGTTACGCCGCAATTACATGCATAATTTGCCATCAAATGTATGAATATTCAGAAGAATGTCAATTAATTACCAGATAGGGTCAAATAGGGTGCTCTCATTATTTTGATTTTTTTTATTTATTTTTTTTATTTTTTTTGGAAGGTGGCTGTCCAGAGTCCCAGAGTTAAACACTAGCCATTATCTTATTTGGCTTTCAAGGACTTATTCTTAATTACGAAGCCACTGTAATGAATTTCACATTATTAGACTTGCGACCATGCAGTCCTACAGAAGTAAAGAATGTAAAGTATAACCCCGAAATTAAATAAAACGATTGAATACATAATGCTCCTAGAAGCCAATCATTTTGTTAAAGGTACAGGAAAAAGCGTCAGTATGGTAATATGGCCGTTTGGCTGTAGGTGGGACGCAGTTAATTTCCCACAAAGGTTAGCAGGATAAACACGAGGGCTGGCCCATATAGCGACTCCCATATTAGTATGCATGTAAAATTAATTAGCTGCTTTTCGGCGACATCAAACGAAGTACCTGGGAGAACAGCGCCTCCAGGGCATGGCCAACATATGCTGGGATTATACTTAATGGACTAATTACACGAATTAGACATTCATTATACAGCACATCAGGTGTAAAGTGTGTCTCAGCTGAGCATGGGTTGCGACAGTGAGGCATCAAGAGGGGGTTTACTAAAAGCCAGGTCAAGACTCATTTGTCTTAACCACTTTTTTGTCCAGAAGGGGCAATGAGGGTATACCAAACAAGAAAAAAGCGATCTGAGAAATTTTAAAGCGTTTGCCGCCTGTATAATAACAGATTAAAATATTTTACATGATCTCCTTTTGATACGTGAACATGAGCAGAGACCATTTTTAGGGTAAAAAAAAAATCATTTATAGTGTAGCCTGACAACAAGGCATTAGCATTGATCCTTATGTAAAAGCAATGTCAAGAATGGATAAACAAATTAATTAAAAAGTGGAAAAAAGTATTATTATGTGGTACTGCTATTGTCGGCAGTTTGTTCTGCTCTCTACATTTTTAAAGAGAAAGCAGCAGTTGCTTAGTTTGGCCATCAGGTGGGGGCAGCCACTGTGCGGTGCACTGGGAAAAAGTTGTGCTGATTTCACGTTATACTGATTTTAACACCAGTGTCAGTACCACTAATAAATCAAATACTTTCTAGAAGATCATCCTAGTTTCTACATATCTGCATGGGCTAATCATGTTGACATATAATGCATTAATATGTCACCAGAGAAAGTCAAATAGAAGGGGATTCAGTACCTTGGAAAGTTCCATAACTCATAACACCCTTGCGGACATTATTAATCCTTCTAAATAACATTCTCATTCTTCATTTTTCACTCTTAATTTCAATAGTCAAAACTGAATTTTAGATCGGTGTAACAAGAGTAAAGTTGAAAGAGAAAGAGAGAGAGAAAGACAGCATATGATAAGCAAACACATCTGGCACTCCACCATGCTGTATATACAGATTGAGGCACAGCTGGGCATTAGTGTAAGACTGAGCGACACCTGTCTATGAGCGTGTGCTGTGTGTAAATCAATATGTGTGATTGCATGTATGCCTGGGCATGTGTGATGTGTTTGGTAAAAGGTGCTGCTAACATGGGGGTGGGAGGCCTCTTGAATCTCCCCAGTTCATTGAGTCCATATGGAGAGAAACAGAAGGACTGATGAGCGCTTCACCTGGGTTCAGGGTTTGGGCTACCAAGTGTGACTAAGAACAAGGGGACTTCCCTGCCCCCCTGCATAATTCATTGCAGTCATGGTGCTCTCCTTAGGTTTGGTGATGGATGGCACTGCCTTAAACTGGTCACCTACTGAAACAGAGCTATCTTTGCTCAGCCTCCTGACTGATAGCTGTTCACTGTAAACTAGCTCCAGGTAGAAAGTTTCCCATTCACACTGATCTGTGACCAGCTGCCATAATAAAAGAAACAACAAAACTGGTGTCAGATCAGCATGAAAGCATAAATCAGCATCAGCTTTACAGCACAAAGTAGAGTGAAGATCACAGACACTGACAGTACGGATGCACAAAGCTCACCAGATGACACCCCTGGTCTGGTAAATTGAAATCTTGTACAGAGAAGCACTAGTGAATAAGAATGTGAGCTGATTAAAACAGCACAAATCAATGCAATGAGTCGTCTTGGCCATAAAGTATTAAGAAGATATTCTTTTGAAAAATGAAACATAATGCAGAAAAAAAGAGATAAAAGAGGATTTTGTGTAAAAATGTATGAATTAGAGTGGTTTTTATCAGCTCTGGGCTGATTTCATAGAGAATAAAACTATAAAAGTGAGCTTTGAAACGGATAATAATGGATGTAGCGCAATATAGGAGGTGATCTAATGAACATCGTACTGACACTCATATTACCTAGTCAGAGTACTTTCAACTCACACCCACACTCACACCCACACACACACATACACACACAGTGCCCAGTGGAAGAGCTTAAAACTCTAAATTTAAATCTGCTATCCACAATAAACAGTAAATTTACACCTCATTACACACCCATCTGTGGTACGTCTTCTAATGGCATAATAACAATTTCATTCATTTTATAAAATCTTTGGCAAACCCAAATTTTATCTACACATATGCTGAAATTACAACCACCAATTTAGTATCTTTGTACATTTTGTGCCAGGGCCATTATTCTTTAAGCACCAACTCACAAGTCAATGTCAATGACACATTTGCTTAATGTTATCTTATTAGCACAATTTACCACACCAAATACAAGGCTAAATACATCACATCCTTTCTTTTAAGGCACTTTAGTAAATAGTATGGCCTCATCTGATGATGAACCCTTTTAATTTGATCAGGAGTGGCGATGAGGCAGTGCCTCTTTAAGGCCTGTGCGTTTCATTGAGACCTTGATAATGAGGAGGAGGCACTTAGCCAACTGGGACCAGGCGAGGGGCGTTTGCTCTGTCTTTCATCTCCTGTATCTGGGGACGGGCTGTTCTCCCAGGACACCACTCATCCCGCTAAAGATCACAGCCACATGCCGTACACCAGCACCTAATTTAGTGTTTACCACACGGATAAACAACAACAGTCAGGCCATTGTGGTGAGTAACTTAAGGGCAGGTAGTGCAAGAAGTGGGTGCATCTCTGGGTCCTCAACTGGGTTATTCCAGAGTGAGCAAAGTCTTGTTCATCTACCATATTTTAAATACCATATTTAAATCTCAGATGTTCTGAAGACCAAGTGCCAAATTCAGAAGCATCTTATGAATCTTTTTTACAATTGTATTTATGTTAATGGAGTTTTTGCTATTTAAGATAAAGTGTAACTCGTGTAATAGATACAACGCTAACATTGGCTTATCTACTTATGTCCCTGTCTATCTGTGTCTATGTTTATGGGTGAGTATCACTGTAAGCAGTTAGAGCCTGTCACAGACATTCAAATACTTTAATTGGCTCTGATTTATATTACTCTGAATTAACAGCATTTCCACAGTAGACCACAAATAGGGGCCTCCCAGTAAATCATGAATCCGTTAATAAGGCCATACAAACAGTCAACTAAGCATGACAAGGCTTTCCTCTGATCCTCGTGAGTTGACCAGCCCTGCATGCCTTCTGCTGCAAGGTAATATCCATGACACATTTGCAAGCACTAATTCATTTGTTTAATAAGGAGACAAGCTAACATGAGCCAGTAACGAGGTGTGCTATGATGAAGGCAGAAAGGTCTTTTTAATCCATAACTAATCAAAAGCCAGTGTGTCACATCGGCTCACCAAAGTA
Source organism: Olivaichthys viedmensis (assembly GCA_028565825.1). Lineage (NCBI taxonomy): Eukaryota > Metazoa > Chordata > Actinopteri > Siluriformes > Diplomystidae > Olivaichthys > Olivaichthys viedmensis. Next base: position 9,094,871 of record JAOUQW010000010.1, on the reverse strand, counting down.
CGTTGCGTATTTCACCTTGTTTATTTTGGATTTGTTCACTCTAATAAACCTTTGCATATGGATCATTACTTCCTTGTTTAGTCTGCTGTATTACACACAAGAGAAGCAGCCTCAAACCAGAATATTTGCCTTTGTGTTAAAGATTGCTTATAGTGAATGCAGTACACTAAAGGCATCTTTATCCTGTTTAGTTATTCTAGAAAAAGCAAGTGGTTGTTTCTGCCTGTCAGTGAGAAGCCTCTCCTAGATTGACACACAGAAAGCCCTCCAATGCATATAGAGGTAAAGTCATATTGTTTTTCAGAGAAAACCCACCATGACGTGCTCTCCATCAATTACTACAGCTTGGAAAATCTAATCAAGAGCAGGAAGGGATGGAGTGACTATGGTGTTGGGTCTTCTTACATGTGAGAGGAATATTAAAGATTAAATAACACTCAACAATGTCTACATATAACATATTATTTAACTGAGGGATTGTCCCAGGTCTGATTTAAGACTGCATACAAATATGCAACTGTAAAAAAAAAGCTCTATAAACACATTTACTTGTGCAGACCATCTGTAGCTGATATAGTGCACATATACAGAAGCATACTTTTAATTAATTTCTTATGCATTTTACTAACCAGAAAGCAGTAAGATGAAGTGATCAGTTCAACCACTTAGTGCATGTGTAATAAATTATACAGTAGTTTTTCCACAGAGTAGTCCTAGCAAAACCCAGCTCTGTGTTAAATTCTCCTTAAAGAGAGGACTGGAAGCAGTCCAAAGACCAGCCACAAATCACATAGCCATATTGCTGTAGAATTAGACATTCAATTGAAATCAAAGCAAAGACCATTATCGAACTATGGTGAAATATACTGTATATAATGTTTTGTAAAGACAGATTCTTACAATGTTCTTTGTGGAGTTGTGTTATTAGAGACTCTTGCCACTGTATAACTCCTTTGTCAATTATGAAAAAAATTCCATTGTGATCAAGCACAAAAACACATGGATATCGCTAGATAGATTGTAAGATATTGCCCGTCTTCTTCAACCCTTTAGTTCTATTGTGAGACTATTTAATGCTGTGTGCCAGAGCTCCAATAATATGAGCAACAAATGAAAATTACAATGAACAACCACAATTTGAATAGGCAATCTTAAAGGTCAATACGTCTTATATTTACGGTTTATGTGTGATACAATCACAGGTTATGGTTCAATGAATTTGATCTCTTTTAAATATAATCATGATGTACGGTCTATTCGTCTAATTGCTACACACGTAATGAAATGGTCGACTAGGAGTGTCTAAATTGCCTAGTGTAACGGTAACGAGAGGGTGCAAATCTCTTTGATTCAATGATTGGAAATTAACGTCAGAATTCTATTTGCCATTTTATATTCAAATTTGAAACAGTACACATGAAATGCATCACAAAAATACCAACAGTGTTAAAGAGAAAATATGTGCACGAGTCACAGAACTAGTCAGCAATGAATACTGAATAGCATAAACACTGTAGCTTTATGTGGGTCAGTAAATGTACCATGTACACATAGTCAGGCAGAGAAAGAGAGACATACAGTTGATCTTTGCAGAAGTTATTTCACAATCTGGATAGTTCACCAGCTTACCATGTTTTGAATCTGGACTGTGAAAACAGAGAACATTCAAACAATTCAGCATGCCATTTTACAAAACATCCAGTCCAATAATACCTGAGAAGGATATTACATTCTCAGATTGTAATCTCTTGTCTGAGCACAGAAGCACACCTTTTGGATCCTGTGCCTAATCTGCTTCTAATAAAGTTCTAAATTTATACGTAGGAGAATTTAATACCATTTGCACTGCAATATCCTCAGAGATGGCGGAGCGGCCAGACAGCAGCGAAACATGCTCCTGGGGTTATGAGCAGAAAACCACAGCGCACAGATCTGACAAATGTCAAGTACCACTGGATAGTAGAAAATACCCGCATCTCTGTCTGACGTCTGGCCCACGGCACCTTTAAGGGCCTAACTCCCATAGTTAGGGAAATGTCCAATTCCCTCGTCTGAACAAAAACCATTATGAGCCCAAATAATTGACTTTCAGAAACCTGTTTCCTTAGCAACAGACCAAGTCATGGAAAAGATTGGAGTCTATAATCACTTGGCAGGGGGAGAGAGAAGACGAGAGGCCTGAGCTCACCTGTGGAAAGCTGGTGGTTAATCTGTTTGTGGGGAAAGCGCATTTATGAAGGGGAAAGGAGAGCAATGAAGGAACTCTACTCACATTTCATGAAAACACTGATTTAGATTTTTATATCGGAAAATTGGATATTAACCCCTAAAGTCTCAGCTTATTATTCAGTTATTCATCTTAAAGCATATTACTCAGTAACTACTATAATTTATTCAGTAATTACAGTGAAACTAAACAGAAAAGGTATGTAGTTATGGGAGTGAGGCATGTAAGTCTGGACCAGCCAACGGGTTCTGGGAATTTAAGAGGTTAATAATCTTGCGATGGACTGGAGTCCCAGTGTTCCCAGGACAGGCTCCGGAATCCACCGCATCCCTGACCAGGATTAAGCAGTTACTGAAGATGAATAAATAAATGGATTTTAATAATTATTTTAACAAGGCAATCACTGAGATGAGCAATCATATTACCTGAACTATTACTGAAACATACACTTTTAACATGTTGTAAAAAAACTCCCTAAAAAGTTTTGTTTCTTTTTGACACAATAACTATGACTGCTCTTCCAGAGGTACAACAGACCATCCAGTCCATACAGCTTTTAAAACACTGTCAGATTGCAAAAACACTTCCCAACGGCAGCCACCATGTTCACAGGCCAGTGTTTAACTATGCCTTTAATTGTTTAGCAAATTGGCCTAATTAAGTCAATTAAACTGGTTATTAACCAAATTAATGCTGATTACAAAAAAAAAACAGAGGGGCTCCTTTTGGGGTGCAGTGGAAATTAACCAGTTACTGAAGTGATTACTGTAATGTGAATGAGTCTGGCAGTGTTAAATTGAGTCACCAGGGCACTTAGGCTGAGCTTCATTACTGTGTCATGGGCTCTGTGTATCCTGAGTGGAGACTGATGTGTGGCAGCTCACTAATCCAAGTGTAAGCACAGATAAATGTTGATTCAGCTTAACATTATGAATCACTGACTGACCTATTAGTAGTGTAATGAAGCTGAAAAGGCTTTTCAGTATTTGATAGATGTTAAGCAGTATCACTATCGTATCAGAAGCTTTCAAAATGTGTATAAGAGAAGGGGTGAACTACATGACTGAAAGGTACACACTGCACCACACACAGAAAAGTCTTAAATTTAAATAGCAAAGAGTGGTAATATAAGCTAAAAGCCCATACTACGGTTTATGTGTAAAAAAATTATGACTTGATGTCATTTTTATAGTTATGCATGCAATGTGATGAACTAATATAGAGAAGATTGCACATATTATGATACAATAAAACCCAGAGTAGTGCATGATTTTTTTTATGGCATATTGAAGAAAGATTATAACAGTGTAACTAATAATAAATATATGCGGTATTAGTAGAAAATGTCCCATAATAGCCTGAAACACTCTACTCTCAGAAAGCTCTGTGGGACCTGTGGTCTCATTTTTATAGTCTGTAACAGCAGTTACAGATCGAGGCCAGCAAACATTTGGTTAGTTAGCTTGTTGTTGTCTCCTAGAGCTGTTATTTTGGGTACTTTGTTTTGACATACTTCCAAGCAGGCATATCTAATATGTGCAAAATATTCTGCAGATATCACAACAAGCAATATGATATTTCTGATATTGTTACGTTTCTTTTTCTTTTATATCTAAATAGTTGTTGCATAGGCACAATCTCAGTGACTATGGTGCCTATTTGAAAAAAAGATAACGGAAAAATAAAGGAACGAGTAGATTATATTGCCTAAAATAAAATCATTTTCTGAGTCTTTGTGCTACACCATAATACAGTCTACATGAGAACATTCAGCCTGACAGCACATATGAAATTGGCTGATTAACACTGACATGAACTTGGGATAATAATAATAAAAAAGCATTTTAGTGGCAAAGGCATGAGTTAGCGATATGACAAATTTAAAATATAATTAAATATGCCAATATCTAAAAGCATACCACATTAAGCATACCACTCGGCTTTAGTCAGTGTCCCCATCCTCCACCATTCTCCATGAAATTTATCCAGAGGAGTAGCATTAGCAAATTATATTCTGATACCACAGTGGAGTCTATATAATCTATATTTGTCTTTTAATCAAAGGACAAACAAAACCTCCACTGCAATGAGAGTAAAATGTACTGGCATAGAATTAAAGGTTTTTAATCAACAAAGGTTGCATGTATCTTTCATGTGGTCAACAGTGTATTGGCAGTAGGAAATGAAAAGAATAAATGGAAAAAAAAAACAGGCCTCCTCCATGTAGCAATTAGCTAAGCACCATTACTGCGTACTAGTATCTGCTGAGACTGGCACTAACGCTTTGGCTGACACAGAAGTGTTTGATAAGCCAGGCCTAATTAGACACACTCCAATTTAAATGTGGAAATCTGACTTTGCCTTTAAACCTCAACTGGGACCAAAGATCAGGTAAATGTAAGGGCTCTCAGTGACTCATAAAGATGAGAAAATCGAGGGCTTTAGACAGAGAAAGATCAGATGTGCAGCATGTTGTTGTTGTAAAAAGACCAATTTTAAAAAAGCTTTAAAAAACAACAACAACAACAACAACACACCGTTTAAGCAGCAGCATATGATTTTATACAGAAACAGGACATGAAAGTAAAAAGCTAAAATGCATATATATATTATACTTTGAGTGAAACATTACAATATTTGTATTCAATGAAAAACATTTTGGAAGACGATAGGTCATTATCAATTAAAAAGGCTCTGAATGTCGCAAAACAACTAGTCATGCGGTGAAAATAAAATCAGCGAACTAATGCTGTCACAGTAATCAGAACAGAAGAAAATTAGACAAATACCCTAATGCTAATTTAACATAAATATTTTAAAGACGAGTATGATATCACTTAACTACGGTATACAACAGAATCATATACAAGCTGTTTGATCATTACAGTGTGTATGTATTTAAACCTCCTTAATGAATCTCAACAGGAGCTAAACCAACTCAGATAATACAACTCAATAAATGAGGTCAGTAAAAAACATTTCATTTTAGGTGTCAACATGATTAATCATGCCCAAAAAAGATTCTGAGACCTAGTCAAGGTGGCGATAAATAAGGCATTTTGCATCTCAGCATTCCTGGCAACAAGACAAGCAGTTAAGTAAGCCAGTCCATGCAACAGTATGAATATTTAATTAATAATTAGTCATGTAATTCCACCTCAGGAATTATTATCCCTAGAACTAGTTTGTGAATTTAATTATTAGCAGCCTTTTTGTTTCCATGTCCCCCTCATTACTGTCAGGATTGATATAACATAAACTTCATTAAAAATTAAAGAAGAGTCTTAATTACAAGGCTACCCTGACTGAAGTTAGAATTAGCCAACTCAGTGATGTGCAAATGAGAGCATTATTTAAGAAACATGCTGGAAGTAGTTATGCTAATTTAGGGGGTTCACAGTAGCAGACCTTTTCCACTTGCAGTTGCATATTCATTAAACACACTATGCAAATTTAATGTAGCAGTCTTAGTAATGCCTTGTTAATTTATTCAGATTTATTGAGTACGACTTGTAAAAAGTACCAATTTAATTACTCAATCTCCTTGGGAAGGTAACGGGATATGGCTAAGGGTTTTAAACTGTGTAAATCAGAATTATTGTGGTTTGATGGAGAAAAGGGGGGATAAGAGGACACTGTTTTAATAACCAGGCTCGAAAGACGTATATGATTTACTTAAGATGCACACTAAAGAGAGAATCACTTAGGTCCTTCTCATGAAGGGTGAAAACAGGGAGGTGGGTGGAAATTGTGTTGACCACCTTTAAATAGATACTATGAATGTGGAAGTTGGTTCTTATGACATTACTGACACAAGAAATAAATAAATGATGGTCAGTGTAGTAGCTTGAGTCACTTAGATGCATAACAACTGCAGAAATCCAAATCCTTTGACAAATGATATGTAATTATCTGTAGTCAAGTAAATCCATCAGTTGGACTTGCATCTTAAACCCAAGCAATTTCCTAAAGCAATTCCCTAAAGAAAAAAGATACCATTAAAATGAATGCAATTTAAGCAGGGGAAAGTCAAATGTAAAAAAAAAAAAGAAAGGCATTTGTCTCAAGGCCAACGGAATGAACTCTGCCAATAAATCAGTCCTTTCTGCTCTGGGTGTACAGGAACTTCTCATATAAAAAATAAGTTCTCAAACTGCCTGATTTAAGATAACTCTCGATCAGCTTTATCATCATTATTCCCACCCAATCATCTTTATTTCTACCCCGTAACCCAATCCTCTGGCCCCAAAGTAAATAGACTGTATTCTTCACATAGGCTCCCAACTGGATCTATATATATATTTGTTTATGACTCTTAGCCCATATGGTCGTTTTAGATGTAAAACTTGTTTCACTGGGTTGGCACTGCATTTGCATGGCAGATCATTAAAAATTTCCTTGTATAACAACCTCAACTTAACGATTTGTTATGAGATGGCTGCCCAAAAAGCCTTATTCACTCTTGAGAGCAGGGCGTTAAGCAAATAGTTATTTAACAATTATAATAGAAAAACAGATTGATTAGAGAGCCCGGATCCTATAGAAATATGAAAATAAGGCAACAAATGATTTTGTGTGCGATAATCAGCCATTTAGAGGGTTCATCAAAGGATTATGAAATATGAGCCGGTTTTCACATCTGGAAAAGAGAAGTAATTTTACTTCTTCTACAAAGACAGAAATGTATTTTGTAACTGAAAATTAGTTAGAATTTCCTGTTTCATAAGTATTACCAGTTCTCACCTGTATAGGTGCGTGATGTAGCCACTTCTCCTTGTCCCCATCAAGCTTGAGACAGGAAAATAAATCACATACTCTGGGAAGACCAAGTCTGTCCTGTAACAAAAGGAGAGAAGGAGAGAGAGAGAGAAAAAAAGATTTAGATTTTCCCTATTACTCTTTAAACAAAGTCGCACATTGTTGGTGGCTCAGAGATAAAACTTCTCATAACAGCTCATTTTGCTGATCTTACAGTATTATCCAATGTACAGATATAATCCATAGTGAACAGACTTCAGCCCTACCTGTAAATTGGCTCTCTTGCGTAGAAGCCACTTGTCCTCCTCAGTGTCTGTGGCTGGCTCTGATGCGTTCTGCTTGCTGGAGGTGTGCGTCTTCTCAGGCAGCACCCAGCCCTCAGATTGCAGGGGTTTGTGGAAGGGGCTCTCAGAATCTCTGCGTAGCAAATTAAAGTGCAAACTCTTCTCCTCACAAGTGGCTTTCTCTTCTTCCCCCAGCTTGCAGGGAGACACCCAGGCTGAGAGCGAGGACAGCGCTGGGGCTTCTACGTTCTTGCTGGGCTGGAGCCAGGCGTCCAGGATGGCCTGCACCTTTTGCTGCTGCTCCTGCTGCTGGAAGATGGCCGATTTGCTGGTGGCGTTCTTGTCCATGGACACGCCGTTCTTGTCTCGGCCCTCTTTCTTAAGCAGCCAGACACTCAGAGCCTCTTTCCCACAGTTGGTGTCGCACACGCAGTGAGCGAAGCTGGAACATGTCTCGTTGGCTTTGCAACTGGTTTCTAAAGCGATGGCCTGATGGAGCCAGGTCTCCAAAGGCTCAGGGGTCACAGGAGAGGGAGTGGGAGTGGGAGTGGTGGCGGCCGAAGATGGGGGTGTTTTCAGACACTTGAGTTTGCCCAGGTTCTCAATCTCCACTGACTTGACACGTGAGGCGCAGCACGAGCCACAGTCTGACTTAATCAGCCACTCGCTGGGGAAGAAGCTCTCATGGAAGGGTTTGAACACCTGCTTCCACTGGTCCGCATCCGAAACAGGGTGGGTCACTGCCGACTTGCAGGCTTTGGGGGTGATGAGCCAGTCATCGAGTGCCTCTGTGTCATCAGTCTCCTCGCCGTTATCCATTTGGACTCCCTCCTCTTCCAGGAAGTCGTTCTCCTCAATCTTCTCGATGGAGAAAACTGAACTGCTTGTGCTGGCATTGCTGATGGTTCGCTCGCGTGCAGGCGACTTCTCTTGCAGGAGCCACACCTCTAGATCTTTGAGTTGACCCCAGGCCCCCTGCAAGTCAAAGGGGACAAGTGGGCAATGCGCCTGGAAAAAGAGGAGAGGAGTCAAAATCAGCCAGCCTTTTTCCTTGGAAAACATTCATAGCACTTATATATTCTGATCTTGTGGCATCTCTATTTAGGGTGCAGTAGCAGATGAGTTTAAAAGCAACCCTTTCCATTTATGCCTTTAAAAGGAATTGAGCCTTTACGCCCATAAACAACGCACAGAATCTACAAATATGCATACATATGAAAGTTGGAAACATCCCACCATCCCAACCCCACTAACATGGTTACACTATGCTATTATCTATGGTGTACGTTGTTATTGCAAAAATGGCAAGAGACATTAGGGAAATAAAACCCTACATGTGTGAATATCAAGACTGCGTGATTCCAAAGAGGAGACATCTTGACCAAAATCAGGAAATTGTTCATGTATCAAAATGTTAATCAACTTGCGTTTACTAAGATTGCTCGCAGCTGCTGTACAACTGTACCGTACTGTAGATAACGTTAACATAGCTAGCAAGTAAATTAGCTCAAATTTTAAAATCACAGGTAGATTGGAATTTCAGTATAGAAATAGAAAGACAGACTTGCTGTCTACCGTCATATTCTCAGCGATTAGTAGAACCTTAGCCAAACCCGTCAAAATAGACCATAACAAACAAGATTTTGGTCCTCATTAACATTAGCCAAGTTAGCACGCATGTTCTGTAGCTACCATGTTGATTTGCTCTAAATAATAAGTTACCACATTTTAGCATATTGGGCCATGATGGATTCAAGCCGTTGAGCCCTTATTGTGAAATCACAAGCTGAGCTCATACATAACCTTTTCCCAATCAGTTTTATACCGAGATACAGAGAAAGTTTTATTTAAAAAAAAACATTGGCTCTGTGGTAGCAAATGTGACAAATAACATATCATAACAAGCCATCTTATCACATTGTTGAGTGCAGGGAATATTTAAAATGCCTAAAACCGCTTGAGCAAAATGCATCAATAATGGTTTCCTAGCTTAAATACATCATCAAAATGCATCAGATGGAGCACAGCATTAGACTCAAGAAAAAGTTATAAAATCAGATTCCTGATTTGAAAGGTCAGTTTCTGTAATTGTGTGTTTACAGCCATGTAACAAGCCATAAGACCTCACCTGAAGCTTCTCTCTAGGGGCCACCAGCCAATCCTGAGGGTTCTTACTGGACTGGTATCCAATCGGAGCACTGGTAACAGGACGGTGGCCGAGAAGCCACTCGGCGAGTGGCCCTCCCCATTCGGGGTCCAGCTTCTATAGAAGCAAAACAACCAGGCTATTTACGCTGTAACATGAGTACAGTGGACAGTACGAGGACAGTCCAAACAGAGCAGTAAAAATCACGTTCAGAACGTGCGTAAAGTGTCAAGGACAAACCTGTCTCTTGGTAGCGATGGGGCAGTTCTCTACAAGCCACGGTCTCTCAGCAGAGCTTTGACTGGTTAGGCTGGAGGCAGAGGCCTTCACCATCTGCTAGAGCAGGTAGAGTAATGAGTGCTACAACAGTCCAACGTAGCACATTCTATTCCCATCAGCTGGGATATACATAGGTATGCCGTGTAGGGACGATGTTAATTTACGCACAAAGCAAAGTTAATAATAGCTGTTGAAACTAGTCCAAGCACGTAAAACAGCACAACAGTTAACTAGGACCCATTTTAACTTTAAGGGAACAGAGTACTGAGGAAAAAATAAATAAAATAAAAAAGGTCATTTGACACCAACAATCTGAAAACAAAAGCAGATGTTACAGTTAGCATGTGTTAGTCAGATGACATGCATGTGGGGCTTTCACAAACCTGGGTGGAAATGGTCCCAAAAGATGTAATAGCTTGGCGCAAGGAGCGGGCGTCCGCTTCAAAACTCATCTCCGGCGTTTCCTCAGGACTCAGATTCAGACCAGAAAACCTGCACAGAGCCGAAGTAGTAATGCTCCTGAGCTCCTTGTCGCTGACATAGCATGGGTGTGTGCTACATTATCAAGCATTGCCTCTTTGTATAGCAAGTAAGAAGTGAGGCTTAAACCACTACAGTACCACTATTGAACATTCTGCCTTGTAAATAGTAATTTGGCCTGCTGAAGCAAACATGCCAGCTAAACGAAAGGCTTCGAAAGAACGCAAGTGGAGCTGGGGCTTACTTTTCCAAGCAGCTAGTGAGCTGGTTGGCGAGATTGGTGCTGTTGGAATTCTCCAGCTGATGAATGAGAATGTCGAAGTGGCCCCGAAGCTGTCAAAAAAAAACAAAAACCCAATTGCATTAAGAACGTTATTATCTTGAATACCACAAACTTCAGCATCACATCTAGAACAAAAACTGCAAAACCGCTCAAGCTTATAATGTCACCATCATGCCTGATTAGCACACCATTAACTAAAAGGCACGTTTGGGAGAATCTGTACTATATGACAAGTGCGTCAGTGATGGACTGACCCAGTGGAGTTGCTGTAACTGCTGCTGTAGAGCTTCTCCTTTCAGTTGCTCCAACAGGTCGATCTGCTCGAGCAGCCAGACCTCTCGAGAGCGCAGCGTCTCCAGGTGCCTACTGATACAGCTGTGCAGCTCAGACTTCACCTGTACACAAACACAGTGATTAAGAGGAATTTAGAGCAAGAGAAAACAGTAGTTAAATTCAAGATGAGAGAGTCATGGAAACAAGGAAATAAATATAGATTAAAGTTAGAAATGACACACACACACAAACGCGATGCAGCCCAGTATTAAATCAGCCTTAAGAGTTGTCCTGTGTCTGATTACAGACCACTCAAACTAAAAGACCGTATTCCCTTTCTTGTTAGTAAGGTGGTCATGGATTCGCTACATACAATCCCATTGCCTTCCAAAATAAATTCAAAATTCATTCAACAGCGCTGCAATGGTCTTTGACTAGTAAGAAAATACCTAGTTTATCTCCAGTTCCACCCGAGAGGGGTTTATGAAGAAATTTGACGCAGTTGACAAGAATTACACCAGCAAAGACCATCAAGAGAGACACGCACTGGTCCAAGTCAAAGCTCAATATGAAGCTAAATATTTACCTACATCCTATTTATACAAGAGTCGTCAATGATTCTTCTTGACGGTCGTGTCCTGCAGATAAATCTTCCAGGCTTAGAACCGTTAGTGTGAGGTAGCTATTATTAACCAATGCCAAGCCACAGAGGTATTGTAGTGTCATCCTAACACACAAATATTACCAAGCCTCTCCCACATGATACAGCATGCGCAAGGGCGTGGATGACCTAGTGGTCATCACGTCATGTGCATGGGTATTTGCCGCATACTTTGGACAAAAAAAGCCCCTTTTCTCTGGCTGTCCCACAAAGGATTGGGCAAAGTACCTGGATTAAGACCTAAACAACAGTGTTTACAGCAGAGAGCACAAAAACACCAGGCAGTCACTGATGAGTGAAGCTGGAAAAAGAGATCACATGCTGCAGCTTTTTTCATTGGTTAATCGAATCAAAAACACCGAACAATACATGATCCAAAACAGTGAGGAGGAAGTACACTGACAAAGAATCGGCATAATGAAATGCCTTTATAAAAAGAAGGGAAAAAAAGAAAAAGAGACGGAGGTGAATTTATATATAAAAAAAATTGTAAAAAATAAAAAATAAAAAAAAAGCTTAAAACCTCTCACCTCTCTTGAGTTACCCCTGAGCTGGGCCTCAGCCTTCATCACTTCAGCTATGGCCTCCTCCAGCTGCGTTCGAGCCTGAACACACTGCCTTAGGGCTGCATTCTCTCTCTCTCCTGATGGTGACATGCTGCAGAGAAACAAGTCTCATTAGCTTTCTGTTTTACCAGCTATAAAATCTACTAAAAGTCAACTGTTTTGTCGGTTCCAGTGTGTGCGTACTGTGAAGCTAGTCTGAAAGTTTGCAACTGTGCAGTGTTTGAGGTCTGATTTGACAGACTGTTAAATTCGGTTAAGATTCATTTTCTGTTTTCTCTAATAAGAAACTGGCTTCCTCAGTAGCATGCTCAGTTTCTGCTAAAGGGAAAACCAGCATACCAGAGTTTCTGTCATACATTACAACGACCTGACAAAAACACATGCTACAAGTGCCAGACATTTCAGTCCTGACCAAGAAACTTGCTTCAACTTGTGCAAAAATTATCATCTACGGTCATGCTGCACATATCTGCCACACACTGCAATACACCTGCACAAATCTTTTGATAAGGAAGCCTTATCCATCAACAGTGACCCGATTTGCAAACATAATGGGTTAAGGACAATACCGCATTCAATAGAGCCCATTTCATTTGATGAAAACGAGCGCAGCTGGCCTCCAGACAGAACACAAGAGTCAGGCGGAGATAAAGTGCATCAACACTTCTAAAGACCACGAATGCTCAAGACACCTTTTTAGTGATCGTTTACATCTGGGAATAGCAAAACGACCCAGAGGTCTTGAAAACCACAAGAGGTTGAAGACAAATTTATATTCACCGGCCAACATTTAGTTGTTGGTGTGCTCGAAGAAAGAAAGAAAGAAATATAAATAATAAAAGCATGCAGTTTGCACTATTTTATTTTATTAAATAAACCCGGACAACATGACGTGTTCTCAAACTGCAAAAGAGAAACCTTTAACAAAAAACACTCAGCATTCGCATTATAGGTACATATAAACTAGCGGTGTGATGATATACCAGTACGAACCTATGCTATAATGAGTTATAAATAACGAGGTGGCAGATATTATGCTATATTGATGTGTGTAAATCATGGAAAACTGTATTTCTTTATTGTTTTACTAAACTAATTAGTGCCAAGAGCCTTCAAAAGTTTTTTTTTTTTAAATAAACAAAGAAAGAAGAGAGAAGAGATAGCAACAGAGGCTGTAAGAGAAGTGTGTTAGAGCTCAGGTAAACAGAAAGGTAGAGAGAGAGAAAGAAAGAGGGAGAGAAAAGCCCTTCAGCTGAACCTGGACAGAGAGAGAGAGAGACGCCTGCAGTGACCTCCACCTGCTGTCATCTCTTTGTGACCTGCTTTCCTGTTTAGCATAGTAACACACACATACACACACACACACACACACACACACACTTAAACACACATACACATGGCAGATGGTAACAAAGTCAGGACGAAAGTTAAACACTGACCCAATTTTAGAACTGAAAAGAGAGAGAGAAAGAGGAAGAAAACACACACACACACACACGCACACACACACACACACACACACACTCCTCTCTGGAGTTCAGTTTGGGTGATTTAGATGGATGAATGGACAAATGGATGGATGAATAGATAGATGAATGGACGGATGGAAATTTGGCTGCTGTAGTACACTCTTAGAAAAAAAGGGTTCCTCAAGTGTCTGACGCTCTGCTCCTGCCCTGTTCCTCCTGCTTCTTCATCTGGAGCTTTCTGAACTTCTGACTCACCTCTTGT
>JAOUQW010000010.1:9064043-9081083 GCA_028565825.1 Olivaichthys viedmensis | reverse complement strand
TGTAGTCAAGTAAATCCATCAGTTGGACTTGCATCTTAAACCCAAGCAATTTCCTAAAGCAATTCCCTAAAGAAAAATACTGCTGGAATGTAATTACCAAACCACAAAACCACCCAATAGATAATCTAATAAAAACCACCATTGCCAAACAGTCAAGACTCAGGTACATATTTCTTTTTCTCTCCAACGTGTCTTGTTCATTTCTCTTTCTTTGCAAACATCCCCTAACATCCCCTTGTTTTTTTGGCTTAGGGGCTTTGTTTGTGACTGCCACATCTAAAGAAAACATGCACCAAAACGCAACTTTTAACTCCTTCATCTTCAACCTTTACTGTATACCGACAATCCAAAACAGACATTAAAAAGAAATGCCTCACTATATTTTCATGGATCCATCGCTTCCAGATCTGATTACGTCAAACTATCTCCTCAGATCTTCACGCTGTGGCCAGTTGTTAATGACTGCATGCCGGTCTCCAGAGACAGTTGGGGAGCTAGAAAACATCCCCAAGACTGCAGGCTAGCAGAGCTCAAAGACCACGCTGGTGAGAACACAGCCTGGAGTGGATCCACAAAGCCAGAAACAACACCGACCACCGCCTTACCCCAGAATCTAATTATGTACTTCTATCACTCATATCCTCTCTCTTTCCTCCAGGTGAAAGCTCATGGGTCCCCACACTCCAACCCCACACAGGGTGCACAACACTGTCCATCCCCGACAGAAGATGAAGTGAAACTAATGGAATCAACTTGCAGCTTTATATGAGAGACTGCAGAATAAGACCTACATGTATGTCCTATCTCAGAGAAGGCTAATTAAAATGCAATAGTCAGAAAAATATCATAATAACAGACAGAAACAATTTTAAAAAGGATAAACAATTTAGACTAAAATTATGTCATTCTCTCATAGTTGGTGTCACTCCATAATATGAAGGACTAGACACTAGAGATTTACAGTACATATGAATTATTTTGAACCTGCACATGAATTTCTGCCACTAACTACAATCACAGTGTAAGATTATATGACATTATATAAAATGTAATTTTGTGTATTACACTAATGAACTAATAACCACCTCCAGGGTATGTTTATTTTAAAACACCCAAGAAAATAACATCTTGTTTGCATTGATATCTATTTGCATAAAGAGTAAATAACAGTAAGAAAACAATCAAACACAGGCACATAGAGATTTATGTAATCATATAGTATGTAGCCTCTAAACCATTTTACAGATGCATGCAGATGGCTGGTTGTTGTAGCATCATAAACCTTCACAGTATATGTGCATTTCTTATTCCTTACTGCTGTATTTTATTTAATAATTAAATTCAAATTTGACATTTGTCCTAAAAATGTGTCCTAAAAAGAGTTTTTAGCATATGAATATGCATGCTGTCTTATTAGATGAATTATCTCTGTAGGGACCTCAGAGATTTCAACACAGTAAATCTTCCGGATCCACCCACACACTAAATCTTTTCTGTTCAGCCGGTTTTAATATATTTGTTTTATACATCTATCTAATAAAAGTAATCTCTAAACCCCACAATGTCCTCCTATTAAGGTTTTTACACAAGTAGACAACACTGTCAAAGGGAATTGATGAGGACAAGTGCACTTAATCTTAATTAAATCCATCACAGTGTACATGTGTGCAAGTGTTTGTGTGCGGAGAGAGAGAGATAGATATGATGCATCTGTCCTAGATATGATGACAAATGTACGTTTGATGGGAGTTTAAACGTGTTGTCTCCTGTGTAAGACAACTAATTTCTCTTTTAATGATTTTGATAACACTGACTGTCTTTTGATAGTAAGTGCTAAAAGGGCATATAAGTGATAAAAGTGCACTACCAGCAAGCCTATAAAACTGTTTTCAGCAGTAGAAACACATTGACTTGTACAGGAAATTAAAAATTACCCAGGTAAAATATGAAAAATTGATCACCAAGAATGTGATGTACATGTATATTTCAACTTATGATTATGCTGTATTCACCTCAATTAATGGTCTTTTTTTCAAAGAAGATGAGACCCACATAGCGGCTGTTGAGTATCCTGAAGGAGTGAAGGCCTGCAGGGCTCGACTCTCTGCCACTCTCTGGCTGGTGCACTAGCCTGAATGCCTGCCTGCTTGTAATTACCCCAGCTCCATGAATAATAGCATTCCCACAAGCCCAGCAATGCTTTGATAGAGATGAGATTAGCTTAATCAAGTCCATGGGCTGGGTGAGGCCTCTGAATCTCATCATCCGGCCCCTCCAATCAGCTTTTGCGCCTCCAGCCCATCTGCCAGCACTCGCTCCATTCACTAGCTCGTTAGTTTCACACGTGCTAACTATGCTGAAACAGGGCATTACTTACTGTCTTGTTCGTTTATAACCATTTGTAAATGGTCCATTCCAGCCACATGAGCTGTGGCATTTTACGATTTTCCATGCTACTCATCATGCTTTGATTCTCTGTTGATTAAATATGGGAAGAAAATTATACAATTTAAGCTTTACTGACAAGATCAACCGCTAAGTTAGCTCTGGTCCTCTCAGACCAGGCTAGTAGGACATCACATATGAAACACATCACACTGAGTCGAGGCATTGTCTAATAATGTTCGTGCACTCTGTACAAAAAGGTGTTTCAATTTCCATATGCTGAAGTTTCACTGAAATTAACATCAAACTGGATGGATCAAAGAAGGGAATCAAAGCAGATTGTTGCCTCTCTGTTGCGCCATAACACCGTACAGAAGCTCCCTGAGGGTCTGCCTGTTAAACTAGGGGATTAGTGAGGGCCCATTAAAGATTTAAGAGGTGGGTTTAGTTTATTATCCCAAACCAACAACTGTCACTACCATGGATATTCCCATCCTTATTCAACTGAGCAGATTGTCAATAATTTGGACAGAGAACGGTTTTATGGGTTGATAAATAATGTATGCCTGTGTTTTATGCTTAAATTGCATAATTGTTTATGTTTGCATCTGATTTTGGGTAGTTATTCCCCAGAGACATCTTAACTTAGAGCAAACAAAATAACTATTTACAGTTATTTGTAATGTTACAATCAAGCTAGAGCAGAGTGTTGCACTTTAAAGTCGCATCGTTTATCAAAGGCAAAAGCCAAAGATTAATTAGGCTAGAAGAAGGGAAGATGAATTAAACTGAAAAAAGGCAAATAGAATTGATTGAAGATAACATGGGCAAAGGCAATAACATCCATAGTTTTATTTTCTGACATCCAGGTAATTAACCATTTAAGAATAATCCATTATCTTGACCTTGCTCTACAGAAAATCAACTTGGATGCATCTCAAACGTGTAACTAGAGTTGGTATGTTTAAGATCGCTTAAGCACCTATCGTTAGAAATATCAACATTAGATTACTCACACTAATGCGTTTATCCCCCAAGGCGCCCTATTTTTACCGACAACAAATCATTTTTGTCAAAAATGACAAACACACCCTGGGCTGAGAGAGACCGAGGAGTGTACACAGGGTGGGGACGCCACCAGCTGCTCAGTCGACTATTGCAGTGTCTAGAAACTTCCCAAACAAAGCCAGAGTAAGTGAGCTCCCTATGTTTTGTCCCCGTTTTGACTTTCATACAGCCCCTGTCCACACTAGAGCCGGGGAATAGAGAGACACCACACCATAGCAGAAGCCTATTTGAGAGTCATTCATCAAACCGGACAGAAGATTAATTAAGCACAGAAGTCTGATTTACCCCTAGTCTCTGTTCATCATGGTGTAAATCCAGCCTCAGGTGAGGTGAGTTGTGGGCCCTCTAAAGAAGGGTGGGGTTTATGTGTGTGTGTGTGTGTGTGTTGGGGGTGTACATTAGCTACAGAATTACAGCACAGTATCAGGGAAGTAGCAATGTTCACATTCTAAAATTAACTGTATACAATTGAAAATGCAATGAAATGTATTGCAACTTCCATTCGATTATATGGGTCTGCATTTTGGATGTCATGCAGTTCATATGAACATGGAAACACTATTTAAACGGAAACTGAACATCCAAGTATGGCCTGTGCAAAAAAAGCAATTATTGATGATAACAGAAAACTCATCACCACTCCCATTACCAATTAGCTTAAAATGCACCAGTGAGTCAAGTTCATCTTCAACGCAAAGGTTTTTATATACAGCAGACCAATATTAAAATGATGGATACATCCTGGCCGCCTCTGGTTCATGGTGAAAATCTTTATCTATGTCAGTTTTCCCGGTGGCATAAGCATACAACACCCCAGATATATATCACCTCTCTAAACAGCTATCATATCGCCCAAGATTGATGCATACAATCTGAACTTTGAGGAGGGGCTAATGGTTTTGCATCACAGTCCCATTTTTCCTCCCGATGAATCCTGAGTAAAACGGGTCCTACTTACCTTTGTACATATAAACGTTATGCATAAAACACATACACGGGAAAATATACACACTCGCATGCATGTGCATACACACGCAGCACACACAAATGTACGCAAATTTTAATGAGTTCATTAGCCTATTGTATCCTCTCGCTCATCTGAGCAGGTCAAGTCTGTGATGAATGTTGTGTGTGGTGTGTAGCTTGGGGGTAGGATTTCAAGAGGCAGAGGAGGATCAAGAGAGCAAGAGAGATAGAGGGACTAAGCGTGGATAGTAAGAAAAATAAGAAAGGATGGATACAGAAATGGGGGTGGTGGTAAAGAACAAGGTGTTTGGTTCACCAGAGAATTCTTTCCTGCCTGAATGCAGCATCGAGGAGACATTAGGAACTTAATGTGCTATTATTCTCCATTGCCCCCCTAAGCTTTCAACATCTGTCCTGTGGGTCTGTGCAGTAATAGGAATGGGCTTTAGGACCTGTTTCTCTGACAAGACACCGCACTTACAAGAGCCCTTGACATGCCAGCGACTTAATCTGCGACTCCTTCCACAAAATTGACATTGTCTAGAGAGTAAAGCAATCAGCAGAACTGGTATTACAGAGCATTTATATTTGAGCTGGGCATTCCAGACAGACAAATCTTGACCTTTCCGAGAAACCCTGCTGCCATCTTCCATTTCCCTGTGAGCGCCTTTCCGAACTTCCTTGAAGAATTATGTTCGTCATTGGACTTTGCTTTTCTCAAGGCTGTCTGTGGGTTTAAATTCACAGCAAGCAATCTGTTTCTCCTAATACCGCTGTGGATTTGGGGCTGAAAAGAAAAAGAGAAAAGAAAAAAATGGACAAAAACACTAGAGGAGGAGGATATATTCCTGCACTTGAAGGATGGCAATAGACATTCATCTCTGGACAGCTCCGATTCCTCAGAGTGATTTGGGTGTTTGGTGCTGAGCTCTCTTGGCTGTCTAGTATGAAATGTGGCAGAGTACAAAAGTGTCCACCAAACATCAGCTTCACTGTTATACCACCAACATTCCCCTGTGATCCACCTCACGAGCAAATACTAAAACTTGCTAAAAACTAGCAGAATTAAAATTACCATAAAATGTCACCTTATAGGAAATAAGGCATTGTGATAATCCACATTACAATTAACTAGCACAAGCAAAATGAGTCCAAGTATCCACTTATCTACTTTAGAGCAGCAGTTTATGCGAGCTGTGCAGACTGACCTGCTGTTCATCATTAACAGCGCTGTTATAATGACCTCCTGTCCGACTCCATTGTTCCGCTTTGTAGTGTCACTGTCACTTACACCAGCCAGGGTTGAATGCTTCATCATGCGCTGAGCTACAAGACAAAACTGACCACAAGGGATTTGAGCGCCAGCTAAGCCAAGCAGCCATTCATATTTATAAGTCGGGCAATCTTAGTGAAGAAGGAGGGAGGACATTAACACCATCAAACGAAGCAATTTACACCAAACAGTCTTAAATGTGTTACTTTCATTCACATTTACCCTTTGATCCAGTGTGTGTGTTCCTTAAACATGGCACCAGTCTAAGTAACCATTAGACTCGACAGATTTGGCTCATGTGACAGATGACTGACATTTGGGAAAATACATTTTTATTAATATTGTGCTGCTATTATGCTAAGAAATTGTGTCCCCTGATAAGAGGTCTTAATAGCAGTGTTGCCAAATAATTTGTACAATTTAAATTTATACACTAAAAGTACACTCCTAGAGAAAAAGGGTCCCTCAAGGGTTGTGTGGATGGTTAATGGTTCTAGCTTTCTAAAGAGGCTCCACTTGGCACCGTTTCTAAAGAGGAAAACCTCTGTTGGGTTCTACATAGAACTTTAAAGGGTTTTCCTAGAGAGACAAACCGAAGAAGGGTGCTAGATGGAACCTTTTTTTCTAAGCGTGTATGCATTATTTAGTACAACTGTAACTAAGATTAAAAATTTTAGTTTGAATTGTCTAATACGTTTCCAGAGTCCTCTCCAAGTGTTAGTCAGAATACAAGGACAATAAAAAGGGATTAAGGTCTATACCAGAAGTCACTGGTATTACAATTTTCCACACAGATCATTAACATTAACATGTTACTACTAACAACTAACAATTTTAATAACAGACATATAATAATTGCCTTAAAATTGGTAAAAGTCATTACAGACTACAGAGGACAGATAAATCTGATTGAAAGGTACCAAAATATTCCCTCCAGGCCTTATTAAATATGCAATCCTGCTACATTAAATATTAATATGATCGTGAAATGCTTGTCTGTTATGGTTTCCAGAAAAGGTGGTTTATCATGAAACACCAATCAACAAAAACTGCAATCCAAATACTAACGTCAGACCTGTTAACAAGAGGCAATAGTTAAAGCAGGAAAAACAGAAGCAACCCATCTGCTCTTTTGTTTTACACAAAAAAAACACATCCTCTACTCTGTAGGACACGGGGATAAAGACAACACTAGCCTATCTAAACAGTTAACAGATGGCCAAAGCCTATGTCTTTAAACACTGTTTCTCAGCAGCAATTAAAAGTTTCTGCTTGTTGTTTCTCTCCCCAAGTGCAGACTGCAAACAGCACAAGAGGTCAAATATCTGCGAGGGAGAAACGGAGAGACAAGAAACTCATCTGGTGCCGAACGGGATGCCTGTTCACCTGAACGGGCGCCCATAATCACCCAGCACCTATGTGAATAATTAGCGCAATAATTACCGACCCTAAAATGAGGCTATGTGCTGCCCTTTCATACAACACCAGCAAGGATAACAGGTGTTGCCTGTGCCTGGAAGGGACAGAGATTAAAGATTATTTCACTATCCCGTGTCTCCTTCTGGCTAAAGCCATCATCCACTTTCTTCTCTCAGGCATGGAGCAGGGCCACGTGGGGCTTCGTTTTTGCTCTGGCTTAGCAGTTTAGGGAGCAGGGCGTTCAACAAGAGAATGACTGTTGTTTAATCTGGGAGAGCTGATATGTCCTTGAGATTCCTGAACATCCTGTGTCCACATCACCTGCAGCCATGTGAAGGTTGTTTTTCTCTCCCCAGCAATGTGGCTAATGAGCAGTAGTGCTGTGGACCACATTGAGAATACATGTGTGTATTCGGGGCAGGGAAGCAAAGTAAAAGCAGAACCAAAAACACATTTTTTCCTCTTTTTGATAAGAGGTACAGTGTGGTAACTCTTAGGCCAACGCAGTGTCTCCAGCAGATTACACATATTATATGCTGTTTTAGGGTATCAGTGATGTCAAAATGAATAAATATGCTCTAAATATGCTTTTTTCACTCTTTCTAAAAGGTGTTTGCATCTCAGCAACTTAAGCAATGAAACCAAAGAGCCACAGGATGTTTGTTTTTGATGGAAATACTTAAAGACTCGATATCATCATCGCTTCTCGGGTACCCCGGCTTTCAATGTTTGTTATTCTGACTTTGTGTGTGTTTTTACAATTACTCCAGCAGGTATAATGGATAACATCTAAGGAGCGGTTTTATTTTTGTGAATTAATGAGCCATTGCTTGACTGATTGCACTAAGAGGGCATTAAGGTTTTATTTCTCAATATAAAACCAATTTTTCTCTGGGCATTTGTAGATTATTAATCATCAATTGCAATGACAAATTATATACATACAAGAGTTTTAGGTTCAAGACTAATACATACCTTCAATCTAAATTTTCACAAGAGATGTGGCATTATATTGCCTCCATAGTCAGTGCTGCCCAGGGAATCCTGGATATCTTCGTCTGGAAGGATGAGGCAGCCTCAGTGTTCTTTGTCATGATTATTTCCTTCCATTCATCCCTAAGAGCACAACAAAGAGCCCAGCTACTTACAATTTAAATAAGGCTTTGTGTGACACTTTTTGTGACAAGCTGATGTATCCATTCAGCATCGGGCAGAATATGTGCATGTCTATGCAAAATCAAGATGAATGTGGGGAGAGAACAGACAGCGGTTGATTAAGGTTCAAGAAAGTGCACTCTATCTTTCATGGTATCCCGTTGTCTTATGATATCTTATCATTAGTTTCCCTGACAATGATTTAGCAGTCAGTATACCACTGTATTGCCTTGCACTGTCTTTAAATGTAACCTTCTTTCAGACATGGCTTCCATTTTTCACTTCTGAAGTGTCAAGCACAAGGGCTGCGTGGCAAAATTGGACACTTCCAACCATGGCCTCTGTGTCCTGACAAAGGCAGGCGAGTATGCAGAATCAGGATGGAGGACAGAGCTGTATGTATCCATAACATTTAACCGGTCACAGAGGATAACAGAGCCACCGCTGAAACATTACCACCTTTAATTTCTTTGGGGAGAATGGGATTCGGGTTCTGTTCCCAAGCTGTTTTTTCCCTCTTCCTTTCTTTGCCCTTTTGTTATTTTACCACTTCAGGTCATGGCCTCCTGGCTGTTAAATAAGAACCAGGGTATGTCAGCATGCAGGCTGGGGACAGGATCAGAGCGTGCCCTCTGCTCTCTCTCTGGCGGCCAGCAACTGGCGCAGAAAGTCACCATCCATCTCTGGCACAACACTAATGATGCATTCTAAAAGAGAGAAGACTTTGTGCTAAGACCCAGTTTGCACGTAATTGTCAGTTGTTCCCTCCCTGCTGTTCAGAGTTCCACCAGCTCTGAAGCTCTATGCCAGCAAAGTAAGAGACCCCCCAAAAAAGAGCCTCTAGTATCCCCTCAAGACATAGACAATGCGTTTGATGTCCTTACAGCCCCTGTTCAAGCCTGTGGTTGTCTCTGAGCTATGCTTTGGAGAAAAAGTCAGACTTGAAACTGCTGCTTTTTACCTTCCTTTGTCCTTTTTTACTTTCTGGATCCATATTTTAAATAATAAAACTCAATCAAAGCAAACCATATGCTGATGCTCCTTGATAATAATTTAGAGCATTTTCCAACTGCTGATTTTGCTCTCCCTGAGCAAAAAAAACACTTTTTGGGCAGGTGGAGAATGTTAGTTTGAAGATAAGGTGACCTAATCCAGGAGACTTCTGTGATTTTTTACAAAGGAGCATGTTTACAAAAAGAGATATACACGTTTTTCATGAGAAAGATGTCAGTAATTAACCAATCACTACAGATTTTCTTTTCACCTGGGAATATTGATAGATTTGATTGATAGAATTTAAGATAAATATAAATATAAATAATGATATTAATTTAGTAACAGATTAATATACAAAAATAAAACTAATTTAACCTAGTATTTTATATTGTATTTTGTTCTGCTTACTAAGTATTTATTTACTAAGTGTTTATTTACCCATCTCTATTATTGCCACATGCAATATAGTATAAGAATCTCAATATAGAAGGCATTTAAATCAAAAGCAGCCATTTCAGAAAATATAGAAAATCTGATTATATGCCTCCAATTAAATCCCCATTAAAATTCAATTGAGGCACTTTGAGAGAAACATGCTACAATATCTGAATTTCCATTATAATATCTATTTACACATGTACACAATCATGACATGTTTTATATGCATGTTAAAGATAAGAAAATACCCTCTACAGACAGCCATAATCGATAGGACGTTCCAGCTTTCACCATGAACATGCTTAATCCGTCAACAGACAGACAGTATAATGATAATGCAGACGTTATTTCATAGGTGAAAGAACCAGTTCTGCCTCAGGTAGAACCTTCAACTACAGCAAATGTCAGTTTTTAACTGTGCTTGAGTAAAGTTTTTGCAGGGAGATGTAATATGTTTGCTTTTCAGTTCAATTAGTTTACAAAAGACCTTGAAGTGTATTAAACTGGTGCAATCCATTATAAAATGACATACCTTTTACCTTGCCATAAGCAGCAGTGACGAAGAGGAGAAGAAAAGTGTAATTTTTACTACCTTGGTATGACAGAGTGTGCAAGAAAAAAAAAATACACACATACACACAGCCTACTAAAATCACTAAACCAAAAATCATCAGTCTGGATTATATTTTATAGAAGGCTTCGAATGCTTGAATGGACACGGTGCTAAAATGAAATAGTGCCAACAACAGTATTTACACATATCACATCTAGGACCAACAATGCTTAGCTGCTGAAACAAACACAACATATCAAGAAACACACAGCATTATATCCTTGATAACATATTCTAATAGACACAGCAACCATTAATGGTCTCCTTTCCTTAACCATGTGCTCTATCATTTCATCTAATTTGCCTAACAATAAAAGGGCCAATTAAAGCATAACTGCATTACTTTGTTAATAAAGCAGACAGATTGACTCTGGGGAACACTTCATTGGTAGTTAATTATGCGCAATGGTAGTCCCAGATCCACTGAGCAAATGTGAAGCCGTAAAAGTGTTATAGTCCTGCCAATTCCCACTCATGGCCATACACACAGCTAAATCCAATAGTTGTGCACATTGCTAAGACCAGAGAGACACACTCAATTCTGCAGCTACCTCAGAGAGTTGCAGCTCGTCCGTTTTTGAGCCACAATGAACAAAAGAACAATAAAAGGATGGCATTCCTGCAAAAAACGCTCCATATGAAGGGGTCATTCTCAGGTCATAGCCAGACTGGTGCTGATACACTCCCAAAACAACCCAGGACTTCCTTATTTAAAAAAAAAAAAAACAGATCACACAAATGCGAGGAAGAGGTTTTGATGCTCATTTTAGTCAAACATAAGCTAGATTTGTGTTTTTTCAGTGTGATGTTATAGTGGAACACTGAACACTAAGCCTGTCACTATAGTGAATGGTCTGACCCTGAATGAAACTGGCTGCACTTGCCGTGTCTATATCCTCATGAAGAGACACAGAGTCGTGTGTGAGTAAGGGTTTCTGGCTGGAGCCTGACATTTTGTCAATACTATATTGGCATTCCACTTAACCTCTGAGACAGGAGGATTATTTTGTTGTTGCAGGGTAGTAAATGGGTTGTTTGTACTGCAGTTTTCTCCAGAAGACATCTGTATTATGTATATAATTAATGACTTTCAATACAGTGATGGATCTCATGCTATTTTTTTCTTTTTGTAGTATAAAAAAGAGAGAGAGATAAATACAAATGAGATTAATTACGAAAAGAGATTAATAAAATGTTTCCACATTTAGTTAACACTAAGATACATCTTATATGAAATATGCATATCAAAGTGTGTTTATTATTATGTGTCTGTAATATAAATCCACATAAAATAAACCATGAGAATTATAAATTTTTTCAAGTGTGGTAAATGCAATAAAACCCATCATGTGAGTGAGACTGTCATCAGTAACACAACATTTAACAATAAATAAACTGTAGTGCTGTAGTGGCTTATGGTATGCTTAAACATAATATATTTGAAAGATCACCAATTAATTTGTCCATATTTGCCCATAGCATAATACAACGGCTCCTGGAAGTGGGCAATATCTTGATAATTAAAATGAGCAATTGCAATATATATATATATATTGCTATGTTTTTGCTATTATTGTTTTTCATTTCATTAATGAAAAATGACAGTATTCTGTTATATACTGTTAATGTGCTAACATGCAAAGCAAAAACCTTTTTTTGTGAATATTGTGTGTAAATTTGTGAACATGTTTAGTATGTATATATAAATATTTTCCAAGTACCTGACCTGTAAACTGATTCCTGCTGTCCCTGCTAGTTTAAAAATTGACACAATCTTTTTCTTTACTATTATACTAAATCAGTTGCCCATTACTAGGTTTCCCCAGCTGTACAATTCTAATAGGTTGTCAATGACTGTTATTCTTACACATTAAGATCGGTTACAACCCCATGTCATGGCACACTGCTGGAGAGCCGTCTGTGATAAATGATGCTTGAAAAGCACTTAGATCAGTCACTGTTAAGAACCTGGCTTTAAGTGCACTGGGACAACTCCATTTCCAAGGGTTAATATGACATGCCCTTTTCCAAAACAACAGGAATTTAAGCATATCTGTCTGTCATTTGAAAACCTTGGGTCATTGGTGAGGTGATGGATGAGAGAGATTGATGCTTATATGTTACGGTGTCATATACATCTTTATGCGATTATTCTTTCTGCCCATTGTTCAACTAGACCAACCCATTTATCTGGGACTATGGGTCCATCGCCATTTAGACAGCAGAAACTGGTACTGGAGTTGGAGTTGTCTTAAATCACACAGCATTACTGTCGTATTCAATGGAAGAGTAAAAAATTATTTAATAATAATAATAATAATAATAATACAATTATTATTATTACTATGCATACAGTTGAGCTTTATGATTTTGCATCAATACAGACTGAGCTATCACGTTGGATATGTACACTGAATATTATGCACTTATTTGAAACAATATGTGTACTCAAATTAAATACAAAAATATGTGCACCTTATCCTGGGGAAACAAAGGCAAGTTAATATGTGACTTGTCAGAGCTTGTTAGGTTTGTTACTTTTCTTTTTACAGTCAACTTTCTTCTGATTATCTCTGTCTAAAGCTGGGGGAATTGTGTCTATCCTCTCTGAAAAAGGAGAAATATTGTCTTTTAACAGCCACATAAAAGAGGGAGATGCTGCAAGCCACTTCAACACAGTGGAATAGCCTGCAGGGATTTAAACAGAGAGCACTGACTCGAGCAGATTCGATGCTGTCACACACGCAGCACAAACTTTGAGTTTATGTGGGAATTATGAGCAAATAGTTATTATTTTCACAAAATTAAGGATTTCCATTCTACCTATGAATAGGAATGATAGAATATTGAAAAATACATTAAACGTTACATTCTGAATACTTGCTGGATCTGTCTCCAGCTAATTGAGATGCTAGCAAAAATGTTAGGGCTCAGGAGAATAATTTGTCAGTAGAAAAACAACGAATGGTCCAATTTATTGCTTGCTGCAGGCTGAGAAGTTCCAACAGTCTTTGATCAACCTTTTTAGGTCAGCATGACTTGAAATACAGAGAGAGGTCTTAGAAAACCAGAGAGACTAGATTGTCTTTTTCCACAAAGAATAGAATAAGTATTTCTGTGGTTGTGTTCTGTGACTGGTTGTATGGGATATGATTAATTCTTCATGGAACTACAGCGGTTGAAATAGAGAGAAATCACCTATGCCGTTTATTTGGAATGATGCCTAGGTAATTAGTAAAACATTTATGATAGAGATGGCAGGAGATGCAACTGCAAGTTTAGCTGCCGAGCCATCACTTCTATATCAATACATTTTCCTCAAAGCAGTTCAAACAGAAGGTTTGTACTCAGAGCTGGAGAACTTCAAGTGAAAGTGGGGAATCATAAATGAAGCTACAAACATTCTCATACATATCACTTTTGTGACCAAACTTTAGGGTTTCGCTCGGTGAATACAAATCTATATTTAATTTTGCATCCCCAATATACCTTTACTTTATTGATGAGCCAATATTATGAATGCTGTATTCAAAGGATGTTAGTCATTCTGCATATTGTATAAGCTCACTGCTGAAAGTTTAAAGGATTCAGTTTACGGTGCCAGAATTATATGTTCTCTGCATTTAAAAAGCAAATTTTTGTAATAGACCTTCAGAGGGTTAAGAAGGAGAACCTGATTTCTTAGGTGTTTTTATTTTTTTAGAATATTACACCAAGATATTACACAAAAGGATTAGAAGAATATTCTAAAATGGTTTAAAAGTCTATATAGATGGGGGGTTTTTTGTAAAAAACTTTTTCAGCTTTAACTGTCCCCTTACAAAAATCATTCAAATTTGCATTAAAGGTTTATGAGGTATAAGATGTAGTTCATTGTTCTTAATTCTCTCCCCATATTCTGCCTGCTAGTGTCTGGTTAACCTTGACAGTGTTTGCTGCGAGCTTTCACAGGGCAGGCAGGAGTCTACTCCACTCATGCCCTCAGCCCATTCATTATCCTACAGAATGATCCCAGGTCACGGGGCCGGAAATTTTAATTACGTGGGCCGTAAATGGAGAAATTAAGTAGCACATTTTAAAAATGCTGAATCGGTGTAATGAAGTTTTTTTGGATGGCAGAGCCAAAGGGGAAGCGCTGCAGTGTCCTACTCTGTGCACTCGATCCTTAAGACAGTCATACACATCTATCTGAACTGTGTGCTATGACAGCTGTCTTTTAGAGGCAAACACTGCCATTATTCTGTTTTATGAGCTTGGGTTAAAATACTACATGCCACTCGCGGTTTAACAACTAGTGTGTGTCTCTCTGTCTTGTGGAGTCACGCTTCATCTTAGCAGTAAAATGTGACTTAAGGTTTATACTCCAGGCTGGCCTGTAAATTAAAGCGAGATTCACCTTCACTTACATTTGGTGTCATGGCAGGAGAAATGAGTCGCGGCTGCAGTCACTTGGTCCTCTGAGGCATCTGTAGATTAGTGATCCAGCCAGCTGCCCTGTGGGTAGTGGACATAATTATTGAACATCAGGCATTATCTTGGCACATACTGCTGGCCACAGTTTTGGTGCAACTTGCCATGTTTACCCGCTAATGGTAATTAACATATGAGTGGCTCCATTAGAGATTTTGCCATGTTTGTCCTGTTAGCAGTGCTGGGATTAGTTCAGGGGCTGATTTTGGTTCAGTCAGTTAACCACAAAAAAAAAAAAAACAGCTTCATACAATAGATTGTGAATTAAATTTCATAAAAAAAACTGAAGTCACTAAACCATTAAACATGCAGTAACCATTAAAGATTAAATATTTAAAAGTCACAACTGCTCATAAACACATTTATAATCTATTTGTAATATCATAAAACACAATACTGTGGAACATCCGTCTCTCTTGAAATATATGTTCCTGTAATACCATTCTCTGAAATCCTGCAGTAATGCCTGCGAAGAGCAAAACATGCTGAAGAAAATATTAGCAGTGTGGCTACTTAAAAGATGAAGTGGAAAAGAAGCCCTGTGGAAAAACATGGAAGCCTGCTTTACTGCCCACCGTAACATCATTAACAGGAGCATGTAAAAAGTCTCCTAGGACTGTTAATGTGAGCCGGAAAAGTCTACTTCGCGGCAACAAGGTGGGTGAAAGAGAGAGACATTTGGAGAAAATCTGTGCTGATGCATTAATTAGGCAGAAAGCTAGAAGGCCAAACCTGTAGGAGTTGCCATACTCAGAAACCAATAAAGACTGAGGGGGTTATACAGCTCCTAGATTTCACCATGCTCAAAGAAGTACTGAGCCAGCAGTAAGCAAAATATTCAGTCTAAATCACCAAGTATGAACAGCGATGCTTTGTGTTGTTATTATAAAAACTTCCTTCAGATAGCAATACAATTTAAAGGCATTGTAATTACCCTACTGGACTACATGTGATGCAAATACCAACCACTCTGGCCACTTAAACATAGGAGAAAAATGCATGCTTACAGTACACTTGGAGCTGATTATCAACCCACAGGGGGAATTTGACCTCTGACTGAGTAAAACCTAATACTAAAATGCCTGCCCCGTGGAGCGAAGCCTAACACTAAAACAGCTAAACCCCCCCCTCGGCTAGTCAGGGAAGACTGATGAGCTCGCTGTGGCGATGAAGATGGAAGAAGCAAATGAAAGAGGGCCTCATCCCTACGCTAGAGCCATAAGCACACTAACAGAACGCGAAGGGCTGTGTCCGCTGCGCTAACCACGGAGGGAAATAAAAGTGTTCAGTCAGGGCCGCTCGGCCATAAGTCACAGGGGTAATGATGTCGGGCTGCAGGCAGGACTGGAGCAATGGTTGCAGCAGGCCCCCAGACGCTGTCAGAACAGACACACACACACACACACACTCTGATGTATGATGTACACAGGTCAGTGACATTAGTGCCACAACATTCAGTACACATTATAATAGAGCTAAGCACAGGTTCCAGCGCATCACTTTTGTCATGGCCCAATGCAGGATTCCTATGTTACATGCTTTGTTGGAAGTAAACAGAAATCAATCTAAGGATTGAGGGAGTACTATAAAGTTCAAAAGAAATGTATGTGACTTAAAGTACCTTCAACTTGTAATGCAGAATAAATATAAAGCAAAAATGCTGTTAAAAAACAGTCTGACAAGTTTTATTCAAAATTATTGGTTTCCTTTCCACAGTTACTCCCTCTCTCTCTCACACACACACGCACACACACACACACACACACACACACACACACACACACACGGGAAGCAGCCAGAGCACTTGCTCCACTCAATTATTTTGTAGTATGATAATGAACCAATTCACCATGCACAGTCAATTCTCAAAGGTGTCTTTGAACTAATTGTTCTCATTGACTCAATTAATTATTTGTTTGCTGATTTAATTATTTTCCGATGTGGAAAAATGGAAATTAAACAAGAAGCCAGTGACTGCTGCCAAAAAAAATTAATCTTAAATAAGGTGTGTGATGCGTTACCACCTTTATACATGTTCGACACCTGTTAAAGCCTGCTATAGCAAAATAAACTACTCATAATAGCGGCATGGCTTATTTCAAAACAGGATCAAAAGAGATCTAATAACTGGATCAAAAGTTATCTAATTTGAGATGAGTAGATGTCATTTTCTAGCCAATTAGAATAGAATAGAATAGAAAGCTCCTTTATTGTCACATGTACAAGTACAGTACAGTGAAATTGATTCTTCGCATAT
>JAOUQW010000010.1:9051067-9063943 GCA_028565825.1 Olivaichthys viedmensis | reverse complement strand
GTGAAATTGATTCTTCGCATATCCCAGCATGTTGGTAAGCTGGGGTCAGAGCGCAGGGTCAGCCATGATACAGCACCGCTGGAGCAGGGAGGGTTAAGGGCTCAAGGGCCCAACAGTGGCAGATTGGCAGAGCAGAGGTTTGAACCCATGACCTTCTGATCAGCCCAGTGCCCTAATGTAGCCCAGTGCCCTAACCACTGAGCCACCACTGCCCTTAGACTAATTATGCAAGTGCATAATTAGGGTAATTAGTATTGTTATTGTCCTCTGAAATAAAACTTTAAGTACAATAGGTGGAACACCAAAAACTATACATTATAGGCGCTCACGGGGAATGCTGAAGCCTTGTAGTCCTGAATGTTCCAGCTGTGAGCCCCAACTCTGAAACAAAGCTAGAACCAGTTACTCTTTAAAGCTCAGTTGACATGAATAGGAATAGGAATCTGAATGCAAAGGAGTCTAACATAATATATATACTGTATATATACATTTTGAATGTATATATACATATGTTGGCAAATACTCTCTTGGTGTTTATGGCACTACACATAGAAAATATGTTCTGCATTAGAGTAATATTCCTTCCACTCTTTGGTACTATCCAAGTGGAAATTGTCTAACTAAATATATGATCTATGACAATATTAATGTATTATTCTGCCAACTGTTTGTGAAGAGCTAAAACAGTGTAGTTCACTGAATTTCACCCAAAGTCTTAGTGCTCTGAGTTAATTTGGCCTCCTAACGGGATGTCCTCTCCTCTGGCATAAAACATCACCTCTCCCTCTGGTCAGTGCCAACGTCCTGCCCTGAACTTGTACAAGACCAGCAGAGGCATTAAATCCTGACTGGCCTGTGGCATCCATCCAAAGCGCTCTCAACAAAAAGCTAATATTCCTCTGCAATGTGCCAGACCTGTCAAACCTCTCTAACGACTGCCATATGGAAAATAAATAAATAACAATGGCTGTGATCAGACACCAGTGTGAGCGTGGCAAGAATTCTGAGGACCTTCTAGCAACTGGACCTTTTTAGCAATGCTTGTGATTCCCAGCAAGGTGGGGCCACTTTCCATATGACTCCCACTATTATTTATCATGCTGATTTAAATGTTTTGCTCATTTGTTTCTGTTAAATATTTCATCCTCCCTTAAATATTCATTTAACATCTTTTAAATATTTTACCAGGTTCTTTTTCTCTTTCTCTTTATCCATGGTTTCCTTTTTGGTTTCACGATCATACATAATTATTCATGGGAACCCAGAAACAGAATGCATAAAACATGCACACGAATTCCTTCTCGCCTTTTCTCATTAAGAGATATACTTCAAGTAGCCTAAACACTTCCCAATGCTCCACTTGTGGAAATTGGATATTCTATTCTGCTGTACAGGTTCACAAATGGGTTACAGCTTTATTTAAAAATAAATAAATAAAAGGAAAATAAATAAATTAATTGGACTGTATTTCAATCCTTAGTATCCTTAGTGTGTTTTTCATACAAACAAGTTTAAAGGCTGAATGATGCATTCCTAAAACAGTTATGGCAGTTCAAACTTAGTATCAGTTACTTGTAAACATTTAGGCAATTATTTTTTGAAAACCAAATTACTGGGTTTCTTGCCCTGAGTGGTTCTTTCATGCCGGTTAAAACTGGGAAAACTGTTTGCTTAATAGCTTCCTTGTTATGTCCTCATAAATTAGTCACTCACTTCATCTTGCTCTGCTCCAGATAAGAATAACACCAAACATTTCAGTACAGAACTCGTACTCGAATCTGGAAAAGAAAGTTTGCTTTTGAAACATTTATAACACTAACTGAATCTGATACTTAGTTCCATTGTCAAGTGAATCGAATTCCACCGAACATCAGTTTTCTCTCCGCACATATATATACATTTTAAATTCTAGTGGTGCAAATGTTTGAGAAGAGGCCGCTTGGTGCAGTGTAGCTAAAAGAAAATACAGTGTAGTCTAATTTATACTACAGAAACACAATAACTAAAATCACCATACAATAGTTACATTGTAGTTGTCATTAAGTAATTTAAGTTGAGTTCTAATAAACAAAAATATCATAGTATGTTTCCTATAATGTTGACTTCTTTGGTGTGGGAGGGGTGTGTAAAGATTCCTTACTGATTTCCCTATTGGTTCACAAATAAAACTGAGAAAAGGCCTATGCCACTGTTTACTACATCTTCTTCAAAGCATATTAGAGTTTCAATAAGTAAATTTGCTTTGTTTAATGAGAAAGACAAGGCCAGCAATCAAATGTCCAAAATTATTATGTCAGTCTTGAAATGCACATAATAGCAAAACCCTAAACTTCAAAGTCCACACCGGCCTTTATTTGTGAAGAATACCAATAAAAAGCCAATGCAAACATCACCATAGTGAGAGATAAAAAGGTATTGTAAACTTTCAATTTTATTAGATTAACGAGGCAGCTTGATCAGACAGAGCAAATAGCAATGTGTTAATTAGAGATTATACCAAATGATCCTGAGCACACAGTTGAGGTATGCAGGCTTTATAGAGCAATGTTCGGGTTTAGCAAAGAGCTACTGCCAAGGAGCCATCGAGACATTAACATATCCATCTCCACATAAACCAAGCTGTCCATTTTTAAGTATTTAAAAAAGTAATGGTATACTGGTATACTAAAGTGAATTTTAACCATGCAGTAGTAAAGTTACTACTAGGGCAGTTACAATAAAACTAAAGACACAGACTCATAAGGAAAGAAACTAAACACATGAACCCACCAGAGCTGTATGCACTTTTCTTTGTTCATCTGTCAAAAAATTTGCAAAAGCTTCCTGTAGTCCTTTCTCATTTGCATACACTAATTGGTAGTTCTCATCATGCAGCATGAACGAACCTCATTTAGTAATAAGACAAGAATAATAAATCATGAACTTAATCACACACATACACACAAAAAAAGGGATGATAAAATATTGGCAAAGAAATATGCACCTGTCTTCATCACTATCTACTTTGCTGAAGATACTCTTATGTTCAATATAAATAACTTTTTCACAATTAAACCATTTTCAATCTCAGAAAATATTTAATGGGTTTGATATCTATACCTATCTTTCTTGCCCTTGTATGTTAACTGTCTCCAAAATTATTAGTTCAAACAAAATGTGTGTAGCCACAGGCTTTGATGATATTACAATAAAAATAAAAATAAAAGACAAAAAAAAAAACAAGTCTTTCACCACCCATGTTTACCTAATTCTTTCTTGTTGTTTGGAGCATGAGAGTATGTTTTTGGCAAATACTCTCTTCGTGTTTATGTCACTCCACATAGAAAATATGATGTCAATCTAGTATGTCAATTATGTTTAGAAGATTATTTTAACAAATTATTTCATTTTGTCTTACATATATAAGCATTACTGTCAAATTGATGAATTAAGCTGTATTATTGTGACGTCAACTCAATAATTTGATTAAAATATGTAAATACCATATTAATATTCCTGATTCTATTTCTGTCTTATATTCTTTCTTCTTTCTTAAATCGAGAAGTATTCACATTACATTAGCTGACCAGTTATTTGGTAAAATGTGGGTTTTTCAGATTTTCTTATTTTGTGAAACTGATCAGAAAATAAACCTGAACTACAAAATAAGGCACAAATTCGTAAACTATCTCCATTTCTCCATTTTCTTCTTCAAAAGTATGTATGTGGGCCTATGTATGTCTAAAGCTCATCATTTTAACAATCCTCAAATATAAAGCCTAACCTACTAATACTGAACCAGCTGGAATCAATGAAGTATATAAACCTATTTAGACTAGGCCAGTACAATCTGACTTACTTGGTGCACTGCTGTCATCTAGTGACCACTATGTGATTTTTTATTTATGGCCAAAAAAACCCCACCTGAGAGTTTGTTGTGGATTGCACTGGCAGACTCTGTCCAACTGAACAGTTTAAACAGACTCTGTTTGGGTCATCCTGTGCCCTAAAGTTGACTAGACCGGCTGATGAAATACAGAAATATGGCCTATTAACAGCACCTACAAAGTTACTTGAGATGGCAACAGGGGAATCAGATATTGCTGTAAATTCTGCTCACGGTTCACGCAGACTGTTTACCGACCAAAACTCCAAGAAGTGACACCTATTTAATGGCAGTATACTTAGGTTTTTTCACCAGACACTTTCTTACTCAAGTCGTACTTCTACTTCAGTAATGGTTTATATACATATATATTACAGTTCTTTTATTTGAGTAAGGTTTTTGGCTACTCTACCCTCCTATGGCGAGGAACACTGGACTAGCACATCACTTAATGCTCTTATTAACATGAACTCTCATGAGTAGAGATTTTTCTTTGCCTGCTTTTTTTAGAGTTTGAACTTTTTTCTCTTCCAGCTTTATTACACCAACTTGTTTTATACACTATCAACTAGTAAACAGTTATAAAACTAAAAAGGAATCATTTTAATTTTAATGGACTGAACTAAATAACTCGACTCACTAAAAAGGAATCATTTTAATTTTAATGGACTGAACTAAATGACTCACTGGAAGCTTTCGGCACCGCGCCTTCAGCCCAGCGGATCATCACTCGTTCACTCCCCAACACAAATGAAGTCAAATACATTTCCTCGCTGTAAAGAGCATAATAACGTTGCAAATATTTTTTTATTTTTTTTATGTTGAGAAAAGCTGATAAAAAAATAAAAAAAAGCTAACAAGCCGTATAATCCCAAGTTCATCTCACATGAGCACAGAGGACTTTTATTTTGGAATAAACCTGACACACTTTGTGGAGTCGAGTCTCAGTCGGAAGAGTCGGCGCTAATCATGTTGTGAAGAGAGTGTCAGTCCGGCTCTAGTCCCTTCAAGCTATGAAAAATGTCTTAAAGGTAAAGTGGTAGAACCCATTTGATATTTTGACCGTATGGGTCTCCGAGAGCTCGCTGTACAGTCTGCTTTAATCGTCGGTTCTTGTCCGTCAGCACCGGACTTGCTAACGAGCTGAAGCGGCGTCACCATTTCTGCCGTTGGAAGGCAGGACGGGAAGGAAAAGACGCCTACAGGGCCACAACGCCTGGCACTTCTCGGGAAATTACTTAACACTGGCGTGTTTGACATATTATACGATAGCTAAACATGTTCTGTTGGTTATTTAGAGTGAATTATATGTACATGCTTTAATGGCTAAATCAGTGTTATGAGTCGTAGGCCGTGCTGAAGAATTCCTTCCCAAACTGACTCTAGTTAGCTGCGCTAAGCTAAGCTAAGCTAGTTGGTCACACTGGACTGTTTGGGTTGTTGGTGGACGTTTCTGCACTTCTGTTGCTCTTATTCGCCAGCTCCATTTTTATTATTATTATTTTTTTTAAATCGACTGTCCAGCTCCTCCCATGGCTACAGATGCGATTGAGAGTGAAGGAGGCTTGAAACAAACTGGGCCAGATGCTATGGATATGAGCAAGAGCCGTTCCGAATCGGACACACCCAGGATGAGTGCGGCGCTGGAAAACAAGCCGACAAGTCGCCTCTCGCCCTCGGCTGAACCGGGAAGCGATGGAGGCGCAGTGTCACCGGACTGCACACCCACAGAGGCCATGGTTTCCCCGGATAATGGTGATCAGCGTGCCCGATGCAGGCCGAGCAAAACAGGAGGAGCGCAACAGGAAGCTTTACACGCAGGGCAAAGCCAGGAGTCGACACAGAAACCAAGCACCGCAGCGGTGACGCTACCGCAGGCGCAGTCTTCACTAGAACATAATGGCAGGTAAGAGAATCATCTGACCTACATGTTGCACATTCACCCTCTCTGTGTACACAGGTAAATGAAGAGAATGTTAGCTGGCAGTAGATCTTGCCCAGTGCGTCGCATGGCCCATTCCTGACGAAGCAGCGACCACTTCTATATGCCGCAGTTATATTCACCAGCAAGGATGGGAAAAGAATCGATTCTTGGATGCATCGCGATTCTCTCTCGAAAGATTCTGTTTCTCTGCACAAAACTTGTACATAGGCTTATGCATAAATGTGTTCGCCGAAAAATATCAACACCGCCAAACATTTCTGATGAAAAAGAAGAATTTATTTAGAATTTTGAATTGTCTTGTGGCACCATGAAGCAACCGAATCCTAATCGTGAGGTCCCTAAAATTTCCCACCACTAATTCAACAGTGCTCCCGAAATCAACCATCCACAGCACTACATTATCGCTAAGCATGTGCAAGTGCACAGGTCTAATTCCTTATGAAACCAAAGATATGCATGCAGACTGACGAATGTGCACACCTCTGCATATTTGTCACACGTCGTTGTTCAGTGAATTTGCAATGAACTACTGAATGAATTGTAGTGAAACTGCAGTGTAGAAATGTGTTCCTGTTATGCGTCCCTAGGTTAACGCTTCGGCCTGTGCGTTGTTTTTGTTTGCTGTTTAGTTGACGGCACAAAAACTGCCTGCCACCCAGCATACATTCAGATTTCAGTTTTTCCCTTATTTCAGGCGCATGTCTAATATATTTATCATTGAGACATCTATCTCATTTCCTCAGTGGGTGTAAAATAGGAACTCAGCCCTCCAGTGCCCTCTCCAGATGGCGCTCAAAAGATAAACAGTCTGATTGGCAGACAAAGTTTGACAAGCAAACAGTGAAATTGTCGGTTGCTTCTGCTGAGCCACTTGTCTCTATCAGGATGAGAAAGATTAGACTTTATTTAATTACATCGCTGGGTGAGAATAGTATATGAACTCAACAGATATACAAAGTTTAAAAAAAAGGTGCTGCCTTGTTAAAGGTTTCTTGTTAGCTCTTAGAACTCAGTTAGGAAGGACAGTGTGCATGATGGCAAACATGCATGGCATGGCAATTAGCTGTGTGAGACAGTGATCCAGTGTTTGTGTTCATCCATCCTCCTAGTCCCCTCTCTGTGCGTGCGTGCGCGCGCGCTTAAAGTTTTAAACTTCAAGCCTAGGTCAGAGTACCTCTCAATTTATGTGTTGTTATTATATTGAGTTCTCAACATTGATATGAATGTGATTTTAAATAATTTCAATTATAATTTAAATATCTGTTTTTGTACTAATGACTTAATTTAACAATTGGGGGACCAGATCGTAAGTTTGCAGTATTCCTTGTTTGTCAGTTCTGGCATCAAAATTATATCAAAATATCTTCTTCTTTTCTGGCAAAGATACATAATGCAGTAAACGAGCAAAATGATCAAATGTTATATACACAGAATTTAACAATTGCCTTTACTCAAGGAATGCATTTTACAGTTTTGAAAAAAATAAGTTATTTTTCTGTAAAGCAACTGTTACATCATTAACATCATCATCATTACACAATGCTATGATTTTTATTTCCCTCAAATTATGGTACCAGAGCTCAGCTCTACTCGCCATTCACATGAACCAAAAAGGTTGTATTGTACAATACTCACAAAAGAATATGTTTAAAATAACTTGGTGCTGATAAAGGTGCATCCTACAAATAGCCTCCTGTGACTGTCATTACTTTGATCCCAACCAGCAAAAACTCCTGATTTATTGATGTGTTGATCTCGTTTAAAATTTAAGAGGGTTATTTTATATGCCAGTAACTGCTGCAAATCCAATACACGGAAATTTGCGGCTGTGTAGAACAATGTTTTTCCTGACATTACTTTCATCAATTAAAGTGAACGTTTCAGATATTTAAATTTTCACAAGCAGGTCAACTCTGTTCGATTTTCATTATCTTTTATGCAACAGGATTTGTTTTTTATGAAGTACAGTGAGAGTTTGTGCGTATTAGTCCTGGGAAGGCCCTGTTTACCATACAGACTCCAGTGCTTGTGTATATGTTGGTACTTGCCTGCATGTTGTTCAGTAATTTCTGTATGACATAATCACGAATACACTGTCTCAGTGTCTGAGACTTTTCAATCCAAAAGCCTTCCTAGGCAACAGTAAACCAGCTCACCTCCAGAGACAGGTTCAAGATGAGTGTAACATAATGATTCAGCTGGAGGAGCAGCAATGAGTCACTTTGAGGCTCAACAAGCCTACTGGTTTCGTTGTGAGTGAATTACTTGCTAAACCACAGACATCGATGGCAACAAAAGCTCTGGGTCAGTTAGTTAGAAGTCTGTCAAAGCCAAGATTGCTGCTTAAATGATTATTGTGTCATTTATATTTTAGTTTTGAGCGACAGGAGTCAGTCAGCACTACAGAGGCTCGATTGCGAATGGAAGGGATGGAGTTCAAAGAGGAGTGGCAAGACGAGGACTTCCCCAGGTAATTAAACACGCGTTAAAATAAAGGTGCATTAGATAAAGGCTACTTACATTTTTTCCTTCCAAGAGCTGTACAGTGAAGTGATGTTAAATGTTCAAAGGGGATATTCCACTAGATTTGAACAAAAGTTTCTGAATCTTTTACTTGATTTGTTGATTGACGAGGGTATTATTTATTTATTAAGAGTAATTGTTTAAATTTTTTTTTTTTTTTTAATATAAAAGCCAAGCTGTCCCTAGTCCAAAGCTTATTGCTGCCTATGTGTCCTCTCCACGGGGCCCTCTGTATGAAACACACTCTATGTATTTTGTATATCCAAAATGAAAGTGTTAACTTTTTTGAATTTCAAGACCATTACCTGAGGAAGGAGAGATTCACCTTGATGAACATCTCTTCTCCCACACATCTGGAGAGGAAGATTCTGGTATGATTTTTTTTTTGGTGACGTCTTAAACGATGTACATTTAGTTGTTTTGAAAAGGTTCTAGGATATTGTTTTTTGTCAAATGCTTGACTTTAAGTTAGAGACGGTGCAAAACATGACCTCCCATAGACTTCCACAGGAAATGAATCCAAGATCGCTAAATGTTTATTAGAAACTCTAATGTAGCGATTTGATAGCCAACTGTTGTTGTTTTTTTTATTCCATCTTATGTTGAGACTTGATAAAGAACAGAACGCTTGTAAATCGTATAACGTAACTGGGATTATTTTTCGGCTTCGTGTTAAGTGCTTATGTGTATCACTGAATGTTGTGGGTAGTGATACATTTCTGCATTGTTTTCCCCTGCAGTGAAACTCTGACACGTCCTGCTCCAATTTGCTTGTACTGGATGATGGTGCATACTAAAAAGATGGTAGAAAACAACTAGCTAATTGTAGGGCAGGATTTGTCGGAATATGATTTGAAAAAAAAAAAAAATCATAATGCCAAGAAAGCCAAAATCCTAATTTCTATCCCAGCGTGCCAAATGAAAACGAGAGCGATATTCTGCAAGTTTTCATCAACTCCTGTAGAATGATCCAGAGAAGTTGTTTTTGTGGCTAGCATTTTTACAGAAGCGGTACAAAAACGCACATCCAAAATGTCAGACAGAGATGAAATGAATGAAAAAGGAAGTTAAGTTTGCACAATGTTAAACTGTTAGTTATTTTTCAAATCCCACAAAAATGTGACTTTTCGAGCTAAATGCACTTAATCAGACATGCACACATACCAACTAACAGCCAATAAAGGCACAATTTTGTGGGATTTAAAAATGATTTTAATGCGAGCGTAACAGTATGCAGCCTCCATTATCCTTAGCATTTTCCAGAGACTTAAGCAGCGAACATTTCACTCCAAAGGGCTTCTGGAGACAGCTGTCCTGGCCAGAAACCAGCCACTGCCATTTGTTGAAATGAAGCTACAGATACAGATACTTTTTGATGGGTCGTCCCTCCATCATTGCCAACACTTAAAAACACGATAGAGTAAAGGCCCACTCTTGGCAACATGCCCAAAGGTATTGCCTGGCACTTTCTACCTTTACATTACCGTTGCGTGAAAATTATACTCTATGTATCTCACCTTGAGTGTTCAGCCTCCACCTGCTCCATATCTTCATTAGTATACTCCAGTTCAAACAAATAGAGATTAACCTCATATCATATGGAAATATCTACCTTTTTGTCAGACATGTTGTTTTTTTATATGTGAAAACAAAAAAAATCCTACTTATGGAAGTTGATCTTGTAACTTGGGCCTCTTTCACACATACTACCTCTGCGTGGTGTGAGCAACGCGGCAGTGTGACTGCTACAGCTTGCACGTGTTACATGCAGCGTTTGCCCTGTGGAATGGTACCACTGGCTACCGGAAACGGTCACCGCTTGTAAGTTTCACAGACAGATTTTGAGGGCCCTATCATTTAGAATGTTTTTCTACCTCCACAATTAGTTTGGTGTCGTCCATTTAGTAGATCACGTTGAAAGCGCATGGATTTGTTTATACTTGGCAGTTTTCTGACTTGTGACTGGGCAATCGTTTCAAGTCTACAGACCTACTGAAAGTGTGTATGTAGCACAACATGTTTAACTAGTATTTTGTTTGATAACGTATAGATTACAGAATTCGCTTTTCAGCGTTTTGGTTTCATTTTTATTGGTTTTCATAGTTTATATCACTGGATTTTGCTCGACGGCTATTCTCTAGATGCAGTGCCGCGTCTGGGACGCACTGCTTGCGCAGGCTGTGTGAACGCTCCAACCTGTTAACATGAGCGCCGAAATGAAAAGCAAGACTTTCCACGTCGCTCACGCCACGGAGAGGTAGTATGTGTGAAACAGCTTACGGGCTCTAACAACGCTCAGTGTAAGAATACAAGTAACTGGACCTGCTATGCTAATATATAGAATAATAATTGTCATGCTAATATGTAAGTATTTTAATGTAATGCAAGTACATTTAAAATATTTGTTAATAATTCATAAAACCTAACGACATGATATTGCGAAACTGTATTATGCTAGCGGTTGGACACTACCAATTCTTGAACCAAAACATGCCTTGAAGAAGTCTATGGGAGGTCATTTTTGCACCATCCTAAACTTGAAAACCAAACATTTGACAAAAAGAAAACGCCTTAAAATGTTTTTTTTATGTGTCTGAACACTGAGTAAAAAATCCTTTTGAGGTTTAACGTTTAAGTATTTCTTTTAAGCCCTATCGCTCTTTGTTATCCTCATTGTAATACTCTGGTTTGCTGGCCTATTCTGTAGCTCCACAGTCATATGGATCGAATAATGGCAAGAACACAAAGAGGAGACTGATGGCCCCAGATATCAGTCTTAACCTTGATCGCAGTGAGGGCTCTGTGCTTTCTGATGAGCTGGATGAAAGCACAGAGTTAGACCTGGACGGCATGGACACCCCGTCAGACAACAGCAATGAATTTGAATGGGAAGGTAAGAGTGAAGGGAGAAACATGGAGGGACATTCCAGATAGCTTCTCAAGTCTGCTGAATCCCTTTACCTAGTCCTAACCCCAGATAAATAAGGAGTTCCTAAGGCTCTTGGTCCACTGACCTAATCTAGCTGTAGCTATCGCTCTAAGCTCTTATGCATTCTTGCAGTTCTTCGCAATCTTTTCCACAAGTGGTCACTCATCATGAAAGCCAGTCCAAGAGGCCCTACAAGGACAGGTGGTGCATATTACCACATGGTTAAACAGTGTTCTTGTTTTGTGTTTCCACTCTGCTGCCGTCTTCTCTCTGTCCTGGATGGATTGTTGCCTCCCAGTGGTTGGGAGTAGGCCTCTGGCCTGCACTGTGTGGTAAGGTTAATTGGGTGACTGTTCATGTCAAATCCATACCAAGTTGATTTAGCTCATTTCTCTTACTTGTGTATTTATTTATTATTTTGATTTGCCTGTTGATTGCTTCAGCACGATCTATAAATCTGTCAGGTCAGTGATCCATTTTGTTAATTTTTTGGTTGGAAATTCTCACTGTTGCATGGTTCCAAATCAGCGTCTGTGAATCAGCCAGTAAATTTCAGTGGAAAATTAGGATCACAAGTTCATCTTAACAGTGTAACATTGTTGTGTGTGTGTGGTTTTGTTAAATATTTAAGGGAAAATACGTTTGTGTGAAACTTTCTTTTAAAGTAACAAAATCTATGAAGTATTAAAATGTTTGCTTCATCTTATCAACTTCATT
Source organism: Olivaichthys viedmensis (assembly GCA_028565825.1). Classification (NCBI taxonomy): domain Eukaryota; kingdom Metazoa; phylum Chordata; class Actinopteri; order Siluriformes; family Diplomystidae; genus Olivaichthys; species Olivaichthys viedmensis. Next base: position 9,051,964 of record JAOUQW010000010.1, on the reverse strand, counting down.
TTAATTCAAAATGTCACTAGTTTTTCTGTTCCTTGAATGATGTTGGCAGAGATTTTTATTATGAATTGCAGCTTTTCTTCTAAATCATGACTGAAGGGATATTCATCCAGTGATTTGATTCCTGTTTGATTTAGCCATTGAAAAGTGTAAAATGTTGAATTAGTGGTTCCTTTAAAGCTTTTATTACAAGTACCTGATGTTTGGGCAAAGTCTCTTTTCCCCCCAGAAGGCAGCAAAGCAAAACATGAGACTCAAAGCAAGCGATCGTTTAATGAAAGTATATAAAAAGGTGTTGTTTTTTGCATTGCATTTAGATTAAACTGATATAGTGGGCACTATTTTCATTTGCTTGGCTTCCCAACACCGTAATCTTCAACGTGGGAGGAATTTCTATTAGGGTGTCTTCTTTTACTTGAATAGCACAAGTGGTTTATGAAAATGTTACAGGTAGTAGGAATTAATTTACTGCTGGAGTTAGTGGTCTAACTCCAGCAGTAAATTAATTCCTACTACCTGTAACATTTTCAATGCCACAGGAGAAAACAAACACCTTGACCCCCTCGTCCTTGCTCTTCAGATGATCTCCCGAAGCCCAAGAGCACCGACGTGCTGCAGAAAGGGGTGGAGTCAGTGAGGGAATACGCAGCCTGTGACGAGCGCGATGATAGCCGGCGCTGGAGGATCTTCCGTATTGGGGAGCAGGAGCACCGGGTCGATATGAGGACCATTGAGCCCTACAAAAGAGTCATCAGCCATGGAGGTTAGTGATAACACCCTGCTGCAAAACGCATTTTAAAAATGATTTAATTTTAAGATTGAAATACAGTCAAGCCGGAAAGTCTGCACACCCCTTTCACCTTCTCCACGTTTCATTAGATTACAGACTTATTCTACAGT
>JAOUQW010000010.1:9035138-9050366 GCA_028565825.1 Olivaichthys viedmensis | reverse complement strand
TACTGTAGAATAAGTCTGTAATGTAATGAAACGTGGAGAAGGTGAAAAGGGTGTGCAGACTTTCCGGCTTGACTGTAAATTTGAATGACAAAATGACTCCACACAGCAGTTATGCAGCAATAACGAGGGATAGTCCAAAAAAGGTACCATACCTTGAGTTAAAGGATTTTTTTTATTTATTTTTTTATTATTAAATTATTGATTTATTGATTTATTTTTTATTGAGTTTGTTAATGTTCTCCACCTCATGCCTGTACCATATTTGATGCATTTTTAAAAATGTCTCAATTTTTCATCTGATATGTCTCTCTGCTCGTTGAGGCCTCTGGCTGACTCTGAGAGAAGGTGAATGGTGCTTACTGGGGAGGAAGTTGGGTAATTGTTTAAACTGGTGTGTCAGATTTTATGTCATAAATCAAAGTGGGGTTGTATTTAATTGGTGGGTGGAATTGCTTTAGTCAGCTATAATGTGCTATTAATAAAGGATTTTGTGGTAAGGATTGTTTGGAGGTATGTTCAGACATGACTCCTACTTTCATAGGTTACTATGGTGATGGACTGAACGCTATTATCGTCTTTGCGGTTTGCTTCATGCCTGAAAGCAATCAACCAAACTATAGATACATCATGGACAATCTCTTCAAGTGAGTTCACGCTAGTATTTGCTTAATTATTTATAATCTTAAGGCACCAACTGGCCCTGCTAGCGTTCATGTGTTTTTGTCTGTTTTTTGCTTTGTTAGCATACTTGAAGAATATTGTTAGCATATACAGATTCCCTAATATCACCAAATACGTGAAATGGCATGGAACTCAAGAACTTAAGAAATATTGATCCTTTTGGAATCAGGTATGTGATAGGCACTCTGGAACTGCTGGTGGCCGAGAACTACATGATCGTGTACTTGAATGGTGCCACTTCACGCCGTAAGATGCCCAGCGTGGGCTGGCTCAGAAAGTGCTATCAGCAGATCGATCGGAGGCGAGTTCTGCTAATTCATTCAGTTTAGCAGGATGTAGATTTTATTTGTATAGAACTTGCACTTGTAGTGCTGCTGCGATTGGCATTGTTTTTTTCTTACCTCAAATGACTATTTATCTTGTCCTCACACAATTTCAACAGTATTCTAAACTATTTCTATTACATACTGTATGTTCTGTGTTTTTGTTGAGATTTGCCATATTCTCACTTATAGGTTAAGGAAGAATCTGAAGTCTTTGATAATCGTCCATCCATCTTGGTTCATTCGAACACTCCTCACCCTCACAAAACCTTTTATAAGGTTAGTCCTTATTCTTCACATGTCAATGTATCGGTTTTCAGGAATGAACTTGTTGTTCCTTATTCAGTCTTTTCATTTTGTTTCCTTTCCAGCTCGAAATTTAGCCAAAAAATTAAGTATGTGTACAGCCTGGCAGACCTCGCTGAGCTTGTGCCAATGGAATACGTCTCAATACCGGAATGCATCAAGCAGTAAGTGACTTTACAACAACCACAAAATAATTCAAAATATGAAGAACAGCCTTATTAGCTACAGGGACATTGAAATGAATTTGCCCCAGTCTGATTTTCTTACCTTTACATATTTTTAGCAGTAAGTAGAGGGAGCCTTAATTAGACTTTAAAATAACAAGAATTTGGAGGAAGATCTCATGTCCATGGTAATTCAACGTGTTTCAAGTAATTTATAGCAATCTAGTGAAATCCCCCAATTGATGCTACAGTTAACACTTATTAAAAGTTGATAAGTGTGCAAGGGCTTTTAATTATCGACTTTCACTTTCATATTATTTTCTTAAGACCATACAAGCGAAAATAATAATCATCCATAAAGAAGTGTAGAAAACCATGAAAGGCCTTAAAGGGTTCTTTAGGCCTACTTCAGTGTTTGTGATGCACATGAATGCTTCAAAGCATGTCAGATGGTTAAGAAATTTGAAATATTCTGAAGCTTTGTGGATCAAAGGTGGTCCGAAGTGTTAGGCGAAACCAATTGGTTTATTCAAGCACACAACACACTGGTTATGCTAGTTTTCTGCGGAATCTTATGGCATCTGTCTACAAGCATAACTACGAGTTATGTAACACGCAAATGACGCAATAAAAAAGGCCAGAGTAAAAACCCTTGAATAGGCCATCACACTTGCCATGGGCAAAGCGGGTAAAATTGTTCCTCTGTGGTGTGAGAGACTGGTCAATACAGGAAGCATTTGGTTACAGCTTTTACTTGTGTAGATAGTGTTAACCAATAAGTGATGTTATTTTTAAACATTAAATGTTATATATGTGATGCATAGCTGTCCGTTATAAATAAGTATTGAAAATAAATGACTGAGTGAGCATGTTCCACAAATAATGCTCCATATTATTTTTAAATTACCAAAAAGGCAGAAAATCAGACATGGGCACACATATTTTAACTGCAACCTATTTTACAACACCGAGGGGAGAAAACTGCTACCTTTGCTCTTGACAGTCGTTGCCAAGTTCATCAGCTAGAATTGAGAGAAATGTCTACGATCACTGTTGAATTCCATCAAAGTTTTTACAACTCTGATCACATTAACAAGAATTCTGTCTGCATCCAAGAGCTTAAGGCGGCACGTCTGTTTTTGATGATTGTCTGCTGTTGGCTGTTAAACCTTCAGAAGCTCTCTTGTACCTTAACCCTTCTTCCTGCCCTTCTTCTAAGGTTTGATGAAGAAAAAAATAGGAAAACACGTAAAAGGTATCTGTTAAATTTACCCTAGGGCTTTTGCCAGGTCTCCATAGCAATTACTTGCATTGCACTAAACTAACACTTATTGGTTTTGAGGAATGTCGTTAAAAATAACCATGCATGTGACGTTTGTTGCTGGATCAGAAACTGCTGACTGTCATGTCCAGTTCACTCACTGCATGTTCGTTTATGATGGATGTTCCATAAATTTGATTTTATGTATTGTTGCTTCTTATGCCAGTATTTGCCTTTTACCAACACTGAACTACTAATAGAGTCTCATTAAAATGAACAAAATTCACAGAATTCCTTAGATGGGCCTCGAATGTTTATAGTGTGGACAGTTTAGTAATGAGTAATGATAGTACATAGAACTTTTGTCACATTTCCCCTCAAAATGAGCAGGTGCAAATGTATCACCTTGCTAATCTTTTCCCTGAAAAAAAGATACAGATTTGGATGCTGACATTGTTTCCACTTTGTGAGCTGTAGACTAAATGGTATGTACAGCTAAACCACTTCCATCTTAAAGGGGATGGATTGCAGGACTTCAATCACAAGTGGTGCCTGTTGGTTTTCTGTCACATGAGGGATTTGTCTGAATTGCACCCTTCACAGTCGACTTGCATGCCTCACCCCGATCAGCCCTACCCAGCCCTGTGCCGCCATCTACACACTTGTGCTGTTTGTGCAGACCTTCCGGTTCTACTTGTATTTTAATAGATTGTCCTCTTGGGTAACCTGAAGACTTCTTTAACTGAATTCAGATGTAAAAGGTGTAGCCACAGTCATGCAAAGAGCACCAAAATTGTCGAATGTTCTAAGCTCAAGAATGCTCAGAATGTTTTGTCTATGACCAGGTCTTAAAAGTTTGTTGTCCTGTTTGTAGAACTGGCCCGAACAGCATTTTACAGGCTTCGAATACTCGTCTGAGTTTCCGAACGAGTACTCTAATACTTGTTCTCAAAACCACCCTTAAAAACAAAAATACTTACATTTCATAACTAACCATAATTTTAAGTATGTTCGTTACTGCAGTTAATAATATATCATGTAGGCGGCCACGATGTATTAATAATAATAATAAGCTAAGATAATGCGTCCAAAATTTTGCACTGAGCATTTTTCTTATCGTCCGATAATTTAAAGTGCTCCCACACATGATTTCTTAATCCCATTTTACACCAGGCGTGGTAAGTGCACGGTGCGAGTACCGCAGCGGGCAATAGACTCCCATGTTAATCAATGTGGCATTTTACACCGGAAGCATGCGGCTCACGTGCACCAAGCATATTTTTTTGCTCAGCCCTTTTTCTTCCGCGTGGTTTCTAGCTAGAAACAATACAGAATACAATATTGCTGCTATATTTGGGCTATTTATTTTAGCCTGTAGTGCTCCTGTAGCAGCGCATGCTCTAGCGTCGGTTAAAATTCAAACTTTGTGAAGATTCTAACTGCCAGAGCGTAGAAATGAACGTTTTATTGAATTAACAAACTTTATCATGTACAGTGGTAAAGCATGTTTTGAATGATTTGACGGTCAGTACAGATATTTGCACGTTATATTTACTAGACCAATGCAAGAAAGCAGAAATCAATGCGCCATGCCCAGTGCACTTGACGCGCGAGCCATAATTATTTTTTAACATTTTCCATACATTAACAATAACGGTTCCTTTATTAAAGACCTTTGCTGATTAATTTTATTGTAATTTAGGCTACATTTTTGTGGCTTAAAAAAGACAAAGCTTCCGAATACTAAATAGAGAATTGAATACCAACCTAACGAACGAATACTCGAATATTCAAATTATTCGGGCCAACCCTACCAGTAAGTGTAATCAAGAATGTTTTATTATCCAAAATTTACACTTTTTTTTTTTCTTCTTCTCCACTTGTTGAGCACTTTAACTCAAATAAAAAAAACACCTAATTGATCAACTAACATTCACTGTCATAAGGCTTTGTTTGTCTTATTTTGCTATAACGTTAAAACATGAGACATTTGACAGTTGCTACTGTGATGTCTGGCCATTTTTAAACAAACCTTTCTTCATGTGGTAGTAAAAAATCGTTTTGCATAAGAGCTGGAATGTAAAATAGATTTAATTGGATGGGTTATCTTCCAGACAAGCATTGTAACTGACCCTTTTCTCCTAGGATTGACCAAGAAATGCATGGCAAAGTGGAGATGGGAGGCGCAGAGTGAAGCTGAAGAGGAATTGAGGGGAGGTGGAGGAAAATAAAGAATTTTTTTTTGTGTGTGCGTGTGTCTCGGCTGGAAAATGTTAGTGCCTTTCAAGACTATTGCCTGTTACATGGTGGGACTTTTATTCTTTATTGTAATCGTGTGCCAAACAGGAGTTGAAATCTCAATGCTGTGCTTCAAGCATTTTTATAATCTTACATGTATGAACGCAGAGTGAGATGTCATTCTTGTCAATAATTCCTGTTGCCTCTTTCTGATATTTAAAGCACTCTGTTTTCAAGATAGGTGATGCATGTTCTGCTACATTACATTTAAAATATATTTATATTCAAATGGTGATAAAGGAGAAAGATTAATATATATATATTTTTTTTTTTGCTTTGGACAGTCCTTTATGGTGTTGCATTTACTTACTAAAATCTCCCATCATACCTGTTACTGTTTACTGGTGGATAACTTGTATGGATGTTGTATGAGGAAAGTGTTCTCTCCCTCTCTGCCTGTTAGAAATGATCCCAAAGAAACGGATCTCTTAAAGTTTATTATTATAGTCACAGATTGTGCTAAATCACACGTTTGGGGCGGGTGTCTCGCTTCTATCATTTTCTTGCAGGTAAACCTCCACAATACAAAAAAATTAATAAATTGTCTTCCATTTTGCAAATATGACTAGAAGTAGCACTGGTACACAGCACTTACTTTATTACAGGATATGATGCAGGTCTTTTTGAAGGTCCATGTAAATTTCTCTGAGCTGAATTTTATTCCAAGTGTTTACATTAAGATGTTTTGATTTGGCAAACAGAAGATGCCAGCCCACTTCCAGCCTGTTTCCACCATTTTTCACCAAGTAATAATGCATTCAGTTTGAGTCCCTCTTTTAATAGAATGTGCACATGGTGGCACAGTTTCCACATTTCTCTCTGCTGTTCAACCTCTAGTGATGGGTGATTGTTCTTTTCTGTCTGACACTTTTTGACTCTTTCCTGTTGGTTCAGTTTATTGATTTTAAAGTTCTAGTATTGTTACCAGTGTGAGATTGAAATGTGTTTTTAGCGACAGAGTGAAAATAAACATATAACATTGGTGTTTTGCCTACAGACCTGATTACCATCTCATTTTCTGGTGCAAATTATTGAAGAAAACAAGATTATTAAATAATGGGTACGTTTTTAGATTGCCTAATAATCAATTTGTTATTCACAAGCAATCGCTGAAAACATAACTTATGATCACATAATGTCAAATTTGGTGGCTATTTGTTAACAATTTTGACATTAAATGACCAAAGCAGCACTATCTGTTCAATCGCCGTAGGTCAAGTCCGTTGTTTGGAATTGCCCCAGCTATTTGTTGATAACATTATGAATATTGTTTTTAAAATTGCAAAAATTAAAGGTCATTCTCTCAGTGCATGCAGGTATGATCGTAGCATTACAAATTTTGTATTCCATCGATTTCCAACTTGCTTCTGTAATTCTCCTCCTTGTGCCTAACACTGTCACAATTCTGCCTTATTTTCTCTAAGATGTACTCAAATGTAAAATGTTGCTGCATAATTACGTTCCTGAAGCAGTATGTGATAAACGCACATTGGATTGTTCTCTGTTAAACAGACCAGACCAATGAATGTGCTGCCTTAAAAGGAAAAGATATTGCTGATATACTGTTGTATGTTTGAAAGCGCAATAATACCAATAAATATGTACTATTAAATTACATTAGTTTTGGTGTTTAACCAATATATGGTGCGTTCATGCTGTAAGAGCGCATATCCACATTTCATGTCGTAACCCCACATCGGACGCGTATGTAATTTCTGAATTATGTGTTCATCTTGTATCAACAATCTAGTTTGAGACTGGACTTTAAGTTGAGACTTTAGGGGAGACTGGGGTCAGTTGTAACAGTTTTCACATTTCTTTAGTAAATCTCAGGGGACAAATGCTCTAAAGCACCTTTCCCCCCCCCCCCCACTTTACACAGCATAGCTAAATTTGTCTGTTAACTGTTCATACCACCCAAACACCCTTACCACGTTCCCATCTGAAGGTATTTGAAATTAAATCAAGAGACAGAAATGTTACAACTGACCCCACCCATGAGCTATCATCTCAATTTACTAATGCTGTGATAGATATAACTATATATTTTCACCATTTTTCCATTACACAGTAAATGAAAAATCTTTGAAACAGCATAATATTTGCACAAGAAGAATAACCCTCAATCCTAAATATCATTTTGGCATGGATATTGACCAACGGCTGATACGAATGGATGGAGCTGGAGTGTCATGCTTGTTCCACAGTATTTTCAAGGAAATACACCATGTTTCAAGTACGTCAACTTTTGTGTGCTTTATTTCAAAGATTTGTATTTTGTAACACCATCATAAAATAGCAGTTGAAAATAGGCTTGAAATTAATTTCTGAATCTGAAAACTCATTTTGAAAAAATGCCATATGTAGCGATAAAAGATTGTCTTTTCATTCTGGTTAAGTTCACTGGTAACAACTTGAACAAACTATTCCATTTCATGAACAAGTGAATACTTGAGAGGTAGACCTGTAGCCCACACTGGGAGCTGTACAGAGCCTTCACTGGCCATCACCATCTTCTTCTTTTGTATGAAGCCTTTGCCACTTCCCTGACTGACTGGCCCTTGGATACCTTTTCAGATGCTTTTTCAATTGTACCTTGTGGAACCCCCATATCTGTTACTCTCTGTCTGACTCTTGGCATGTAAATAAACTATTTCTATGTAAAACGCCTGGCCTATGTCTGTGAATAGTGAAAATAAAGCACATAAGTAGAAAGTCACTGACTATATTTTTTGAGTTTTATGTAATTTATTTATTTTTAATCATGGCTAATAGAGTGAAAGGCAGCTGTAACAGTATTACTACGTCCTGCACTGTCAGCCATAATGAAATCTGATGTGCTAGCTAAACACTTTAGCACTGCCACATGTCAACCATGCTGACTGATAACCAACTAGATAGTGATCAAAACTAGCCTATTTTGTTTTCATTTGCATAAAAACTGTGGACATAATCCTACATTTTCTTAAGATTTTCAAATTTACTTTCATACTTCAAAACAGACTTTTGATTATAAATTCTGAAAAGATGTAATTGTTCTGTTCTTCTTTTGCCTGCAGGCAGAGGACACTACTGAGCATGTGCAGAGTCAATGATGTCCCTGTAGCTTGGAGCTGATTGGAGCAATTGGCAGTGTTTACAACACATCAATGTTTAAACCTAGTGCTGTAACTGGTTATTAGGGTCTGTGGGGATGGGATTATGTGTTAATTTTACTAAAATAAGGGTTCTTTTTTCAATCATTGGGGTTGCAAACTATTGCACTAAAACGTATTGTACGCAAGCACTTGTGTTGTTTAATTGGTAATTCATATCTAATGAAATATTTTAAATATTTAATGATGAAACCCAGCCAACGCCCACAAATCTTGCTTAGGGCCCCCAAAAGGATCAGAATCAGGACAGCTGCACAGCACCTATTTAGCCATTTTCACCACAAACTCTAGCTAACAAAGACGTATTTTGAAAACTGGAAACTATGCCTATGTGTTTATTAAAAGCTTAACATAGTAGTAATAAATTAATGGTTAAAAAATTAATTAAAGGAACCAAAAGGTGGTTCCTAAATAATAAAATCAGTATTTGGCTATTTCTTGAATATACTTTGCTGTTTATTAAAAATAAATAAATAAAATAAACAATTAATTAGTTAGGCATCTAGGCTATAGTGAAGTCAATGCCCATTCTGCTTATTGCAACATGGAGCACTGGTTTAGCAAACTGATGTGTCCCAGGTTTGATTACACCATGTAATATATAGTTAACTTGGCATAAAGTCATAAACAGCATGTTATGTTTCAGTATTCAGTATTGACTGCCAAGTTTAGTGTGAAATGAATAAAGATAACTATGGATAGTGCAGTGTATTTTCTTTATTCTCTTAATGAACAGATCATTAACACTTGCATAACAACTCTGGCAAAAGAAGGATGACCTTGTCTGTGAACTATGTTGACCACAAAAGGCTTAGCATTAACAGATTGTTATATTAATAGTTTATTTCCCATAACATTTTTACATGAATTGCCATAAGATTCACACACCCATATTTCTTAAATTTGTCTGGTTGACCAGTGTTAAGGTCATTAACTGTTAGATGCAGTTACTATATTAGTAGAAAGAATTTTAAAAAACTTATAAATATTAGTCATATATACAATATATCTAAAAATGTACAGACTTTGTATAATTTAGTGAATTGCAGCAATATTATTTCATTATATTCGTTTTATCAATGGTAAGCAATGACTGACCATAACGGGCTTTGTACCACAAAAAAGCCTCCATGCATTTTACAGCAATATCATCCACCCCTGAGTCAAATTTGTTAGCAAAGAGATGTTTCTGCTTCACAATCCAGTTCAGGTCCCCTGCTCCATAAACACACACTGCATGCCTATGTGCCCCAGTGCATGGTGGATATGGTGCTCCATTGTTCAAGTTTCCTTCAAGATAACTCCACTTGACCAGCCTCGCGATGGCCAACATGTCTGACTCATCGTATTTTGTGTTGTGCGGGTTGGAGCCAGGCACTGCAGGCATCCTCTGTAGTGTTGCCCACATGTGCTCATCCGGGCTATATGTGTCCTTCTCCCATTCCATGAAGGTTCGGATCTCCGGACTCTTGAACAGATGCTCTACAAACTCTCTAGTAACAACAAAGTAAGCATTCCCAGAGAACATGGGGGTACTGATGGGCGGAGGGGTCTTCTTAACGTACGTCCGAATCACAGTGGTTGTGACATTATGATGGTACTCCCAGCGGGCCTTTTTGTGCGAGTTTGTGGTTTCTGATTCCATACTGTTCTTTCCATTTAGATTTTTCAGAGACCTAACAATCTCTGCGTTGGTCTTTATGGGGAAATCTGTCCCACAGGTGTTGAGCATATACCTCCACTTGACTGGAGACTTGAGAAGGTCCTCCATGCAGTTAATGTCTGCTTGAACTCGAGACCAGGAGGCATAGACTACACTCTCTAACTTACTGGCCACAAACACATTGGGCAAGCAAGACACAATAGCCTTTACAGCCTTAGTAAAGATCTTAGGTGACTTCTGGTCCACATGAACACAGTAGACATTCTGAGGAGTGTAAATAGCACGCAGGAGCCTCTCAAACATCTCAATCTTCTCATGAATCACCATGGAATAAGCGATTGGAAAGTCTCCTTCCTCCTTGCTCAGAGGAACTGTTAAAAATCCTGTGTCTCTGATGAAAGCTTGGCAGTCCTTTGTGGCATTTAGGTAGAAGGACTCAGATAAAGGAGAAGTTTTTTTTCTCAAAGCCAGGAGGTTGCTGAAGTGCTTGCTGTCGACTCCATCCATGTCTCCTTGGATGATGGCGGAACAAGCCTGCAGTTCTCCAAAATCCTGTTTGATCGGATGTTCCATGCCCACCTGCCCACTCTGCATGCAGCCTCTTGAAGTGTTCATTACATGGTAAGTAAGTAAAAAGCTAAGAAAAAGTAAATATATATATTTCAACATCTTATTCTTCTTAAAAGTCATTTCTTTGTAAAATTGCTGTGCGTTTCCGATGTCAAAGCCAGGTCAGGAAACTAGCAAATGTCACCCAACAGTGAGTGTGACACTGCAGAAAACTGCATTAAAAAGGGGGGAAGTATGTAATAACCAGCAATGGGCCAGTCACAAAGTACTAGGGAAGGGCTAAATGGAATTCGGTGGTTTATGTGCACAGAGCATAGGTGTGGCTTTCAGTTTTCTAGAATTGAAAGTATATTTGTTTTTTAAGGGTGAAAAGGTTTTTTGGTCAGTAAACATAGAAAAAGAATCATGAACCTTAAGTCCATTTACATAGGTAAAGTTTAGCATACAACCTAGAAATATGTATATAAGTAACCCCTATTTGATGAGAGAGTTTTTTTTTTAGACTAGAATAACATGATATTTTCTCCATAATAAATATGTCATTGTTCCATGCAGTTTGCCATTATGGTCAAACAGTAACAAAGACCTATTTATGATTAAATATTGTGATGGTGTCATTTTAAATATTGATTGCAGTGTTTCCCACAGGTCTGAGGTGTGGGTGATGCTTTTTTCCCCTGAATTTACTAGCTAGCAGGCAAACTCATGAAGTAATAAACATTAAACAGAGAAACTTCTTCGAAGCTGCTCAGGAGCAGGCTTATTCAATGTAAACAAGATTACATTGTGCGTTTTAAAGCGTTATACTGTCTATATATACCCTAGCATTCAAAAGTTTGGAGTCACCTGTCATATTTTATGAACAGTCATTATTCTATTCACTATACAATGTAGTAGATCTAATATATCTAATACAAACCACACACCTAAAGGTGTTTTTAGAGGTTTTGTTTGGTATTCAAAGTATTTTGGGGAAAAGTTATATAAAAATCATTTAAAACGTTAAATAATAAAAAATGAATGCTAATAGAGAAATGACTATACATAGAGAATTTCAGTATATTATTTAAGTATCCACGTCAAGATTTGATTGATGACTTTTTAAATTAGTGTTAGCATGAGGATGGGCAACATATTGCCATTGCCACCCATGACATTATTGTAAGAGGACATATATTTGAAATGTTTTTCTTTCATGTGGGTCTATACCGGGGACTGAACTACATCTACTTAAATTAAACCACACGTTTTCTTTAGAAAAGAGCAAAAATAAACCAAAACGTGGGTACAATTTGATCAATTCGAGAACTCTATAAATAGCAAATTTAGCGTGAATAACATGGTTAATAATAATCTTGCTCAATCATTATGATTGCCTAATTCTGGTTTAGTAGAATTCTGGTTTCAGTCACTTAAATCAATATCGCACTTAGTTGTTCTGTAACACACATAGATCCATCAAAGTGGCCTTTATAATAAAAAGCATTTAGTCATTCCTACCTGTAATCATAAAGCCTACAAATATAGTAACCATTACAATTACTGTCAAGCACTGGTACAATGGCAGGCTGTTGTTCCAGTCAACGGCTTTGTTACTTATTAACAAAGTCAGTTTTGAAAACTCAAGATGTACAACACCCCATAGATGGCTATTCTAAAGCACCAGTAGAACATCACAATTCCCCCACTATTCCAATCACTGGTGAGTAATAAACATTAAAGCGTTAGTTTTGTCAATCTTTTTCTATATTTTGACAGATACAGATGTCTGTGAAAGAAAACTGTTGCATTACATCTACTACACATGTGAGTTCTGAGTTTGAAGTCATGTCTACATAGTCTTTAGAATCACACTGACATTTTTGCAAAAAATTACACTTTCCAATAAAAACTTAAAATAGCATTTGATCTAAATGACATGTTATATATTCATACAAATTATTAATTACATATGAAACTGGCAATTCACTGAATAAAGCTGTATTTAAAAAATAGAACATGCCACTTTAGAAACTTGTGTAAAATAAAGTTCCAAAGAATATGTTGCAATTTGTTCACTCAAATTCAATTCATCCTTAAATCATCTGTAACACCTATCAGACTGAAACGATCTAAAGTTCACTGATAGTTCCTTATTTACAGAATTAAATGAATTTATTATTGCATTCTACAAAGATTTTTAAACTAACAATGCATTGCTATTCTTCTAGATGTTGCTTACACATAAAATATCTTACAATGAGAGAACATGTACTCTGCATATCATATCAAAATTCAGAAAACATTTATTTCATTGAAAGAAAAAAACCCAAACAATAAAACATTTGGAACTATTTGGATCCAAATCCCGAGTTGTATGTCAGTGTGCCCTAAGCTCTCCCTATGCTCGGTTGAGGTGTGTGTTCTCAGAGGGGGTCCTCTTCCTCGGGATCAGGTTCGTTGAAGAATCCATAGCGGCGGTAGATGGAGCCGTCTCGGCTTGTGTACACCACGTCTGCATCGTCTCCGCTGTCCTCGGGCACGCCGTGAGGCATGGGGCGTGGATCAGGCCTGGTACCCGCTGTCCCGCTCAGCCTCTCATAGCTCTGTCTCCAACATATCCTCTTCCTGGCATAAGCCTGTGCCAATGCAAAGATGCCCAGCGGGAGGACTACAGCCAAGACCAGAGCAGCGGGCAGGGCAGCAGACATGTGTTGGTATGCCTGAGACCTCAGATTGACCTCCTCGTCCTCAGCCTGGCTATCTGCTGACACTGGAGCCTCCAAACACAGAGCTATGAAAAAAGCATATTAACAGTAAAGGTATTTTGTCTGTTTCATTACAGAAAGTTATGCTTCCTTTCAGTTAGTTCATTCATTAATAAAGACATGCATATGGAAATTTGAATGTTTGTTCACACTTCCTCCATAACACACACACGGCCGCTTTATTAGGTTCACATACTCGTTAATGGAAATAACTTGATCCTCCCAAAAGTGAATGTTATAGCAGTAGATAATATCTTAATATATGCATGCTTTATATATTGACATTGGTGGTCATTAAAATTTTGGTTGTTAACAGTGAATAGCTGCTTTTGAGTAGACAAACTTGTTCAAGATCAGAAAAGGATTAAAATAAAAAAAACTTGTTCAAGCTCTTGGAGCAAATGGGTTACAGGACCATATCAGATTACACAAGCATAATATGCCATGACATAGAACACACATCATCGTAGGCCGTCTCCATCAATATGACCATGACGTTAATTTATTCCTGCAGCCCCCACAGCTGAATCCAAGGGAGCACCATCAGGATCAGGAAGAGAAAGTTCGCAGCAGTAAAGTGTACGTAAGAAAAATTATGCAAACAAAAGAACAAGGACCAAAATCCTACATACTGTAAGTAACTGCTATGCAAATGTGCATGCTTCGAAAGAGCTTCGCTTAGTCAGAAAGAGTCAATTCCAGGGAACAACTCTAATTTTGAAGGAACTTCAAAGTCAACAACCATCCTTATCTAGGCACGATCTGAGGACTTAGGAAGAAAGACAGCCTTTATTGACACAGATACAAGTACACTACAGTGAAATTATTTTCTTCACATATCGTAGCTTGTTAGTAAGCTGGGGTCGGAGCACAGGGTCAGCCATGATAAGGTGCTCCTGGAGCAGAGAAAATAAAGGGCCTTGCTCAAGGGCCCAACAGTGGCAGCCGGTCGGTGCCAGGGCTTGAACTCACAACCTTCTGATCAGTAGCCCAGAGCCCTAACGACTGAGCCACCACTGCCTTGAAATACAAATTATAGCCAAAGACTATAAAACAACCATAAAAACTGTTCCAGTAAAAAAAAATTACCGATCAGAAATACAGGCAAGAAATGTTATTCAGATTATCTTGATGACCAACAAAAAGCTCTAGCACACGTGGGAATAACTGATTAGATCTGCATAACCAAACCAACAGATCATTTGGCCTACAACTGGTTAGTTGTTATTCTGAAACACACTTATCCGTGGATGGCCATATGTTCACATACAGCTGTAATCATCACTGCTCTTGCTCAATCTCCACACTCGTCAGAAACATACACTCCCTTGTACAGAGGCGGTCTGATAGCACACCTGAAGCTGAGTGGCAGAGGCAGCAGTTCCTGGCTGTCTCGTCAGGCTGGCAGCAGGGCACACAGCGCCTGGTCACAGCATGCAGGCCGAAACCTGTGTGGCATGTCACACAGCTCTCAGATCCGGGCCCAGAGCAGTGCTTACAGGATTCATCACAGGGCTCACACACCTCCTGATACACACCATTCAGAGACATACACAACAGAGAAAGAAACAATAAATACTGCTATTTTGAATAATAGTATACTGTTTTTAACTTGGAGAAATTATATTTTACCAAATGGACAGGTGGATTTTAGTAAATCAACAGGTGGGCTAACCAAAACACCATACAACACATCTGAGGCTTTGCACTCTGACATGCAACCATGCCGTCATGTAGTCTTCCTATTTGTCTCCTGTTTTCCTCGGTTCCAGCTTTCATTCTGCCCCAACACTTCTCCTTTATTATCAGTTTCACATATGCCTTGTTTTGTAATCCCAACCTGTGTACTGTATTTTGTCATCTGATTGTCACATCCACGACTGTGGACATGGATCACAATCCTCATGATCCTTCGCTGAGGCCGAACACACGCAGCGCGAGAGCATGCGCACTTCCGCGTTCCGCCTTCTCCCGACTTCTAAGCACCGTCACCTGTCACAAGCACTTACCTGCAATCACCTTCACTACCCTCACCTGCACGCCCTTACACTCCCTCTACA
>JAOUQW010000010.1:9016678-9029672 GCA_028565825.1 Olivaichthys viedmensis | reverse complement strand
ATCTGAACTACAACTGAAATTGTGAAACCGTGTTGAGGTCATATGAGACCAAAATCAAACTTTTAGGCCAAGGACACACTCACTGGTGCATGTGTTGGTATCGGTGCAGGTGTCACAGTGAGGGCCACAGCGTCTGCACATGCCGTCCTCAGCAGCGTAGCTCCTCACAGAGCAGTTACCTCTGCACAGGCCGTTTTCCAGGAACAGACCATCTCTACATGCTAAGCACTGACTTCTGCTTCCATCACAGGTCAAACAGTCATCATTACAAAGCTCACACGTCCCCTCTTCTGTCTCAAAATAACCACTGAAGCACACACACACACACACACACACACACACACACACACACAGGATTCAGGCGACATAAATCAATACTAAAACATTACTCAAAAACGTGACCATCTTAATCCATGGTAATAACGTCCTTAATATTGTCCTTTAGTGTTTGTGTTAGAGGGAATCCTTGCAACAATACTAGACAGGCAAACATATAAGCAGGAGCAATTTTGCAAGAACAATTTTACGTATCCTGTTTCCAGTGATAAAAACTGATTGCTAATACAAGAGGGCTCTTACAGCAATCTTCTATTAATATAATTTAGACTCTCAATAGAACTTTTGAAACATGTCACCCAAAAACGCTAGAACTGCTAATAATAGGTGCTAAATGGTTCTCATAAGCTTTCATTCATCATTAATTACAATATTTGGCTGGGGGCTGGAGGGCTGTTTATCACTCACTCTGGACACTCTGACCAGCACCTGCCCTGGAACAGAAAGAGCTCATAGGTGCCACTCTGACATCTTACACACTGATCTCCACTTTCGCATTCCTCACAGTTAGCCGAGCACCTCAAACACTGCAGACTGGAGCTGTTTCCATAGAATCCTAATGGACAGCGCTGTACACACATTGCCTCCTGCTGCTCCAACATGTACCCTACAGGAAGGTTACACAGATAGAAGGAGAGAGAGAGAGAGAGAAGGAGAGAGAGAGAGAGAGAGAGAGAAGGAGAGAGAGAGAGAGAGAGAGAGAGAGAGGGGAAGAAACACGCAATTATAAGAGAGATTGTTTCAGAATATCAACATGACAGCAAGACAGCATTTCATCACATATTAGAGATAGTTAAAGGAAACCAAAGTAGCTCTTCTGTGTACAGATACTGACTGTTCACTCATGCAGTAAGGGAGCAAAAAGTAAACATTACAAACTACACATTACCATTGGCACAAGTGTAGCAGTTCTGCTCTGTTGAACCATAGCATGTCCTGCAGGACACATCGCAATAACGGCAGTCACGAGTCCCACCTTTGTACAGGAAAACAAGAGAAGACATGGCAGACTGTCCACTCTTCAATCTGATACTATTTTCTTTAGTGTTGTCACGAAACCAAAATTTTATACCAATATCCCATTAAATTCCATGATACCGGTACTGGAAATTTTGTAACGGAATGTTGTTAATGGAAAACATCATCAAAGAGAAATATAAACATGCAAGGTATGTAAGCAATGTATACACAAAAATACAAAGACATTTAGATTCAGCATATTAATCAAACAGCTTAATAAAACACTTTTTTTACCCTCTAGTACCCTCACTTGACATTTATGTAGAAACACAGTCTAATGATTGTGAAATTTAATGTCGTCGATATTCAGTCACCACAATGGCAATGTTCTCACGTTATAACAGTAATGTTCTGCTAAACACTGCCCCCCGTAATGATGCACAATAATGTGTCCATATTCTTCTGCGAGAACAGGTGTGCAGTGACTTCAGCAGCAGGTTACTTAGAACTGGTACTGGAAAATTTTAGTATTGTGCCATTTTTAGTATTTGGCACTGCAATACTTTTTCTGAACTGGTATCGTGCAACTCTAATTTACTTACCATTTTTTATGATGTGTATTGTGTAAGAGACATAATGCATATGTGAAACATAATTCAGCACTAAAATGTGTCCAGCAGAGGGCAGGCTTGTACTATGTGCAGACAAAGTTGCGAGCCACTCCTCTCTGCAAAACACCAGTGCTATTATACATAGTTCCTGTGCTATGTTTCTACAATGCCAGTAATCATGACAGGCTAGTTTACCCAGTCAGAAAGTTGGAGCGGTTAACACCTAAAACAGCTTTTCATATGCTGGAGTGTGTAATCACATGGGGTCCAAAAAAGGATTCCGAGCCCCGAGTATTGATCCCAAGTTCACATATCGCTACACCCTGGTATTTCAGTTGATTTGCGCTACTATTTTATGTTTTAATTTAGTATTTTCACAAAAGTAAGACTATATTTTCACAAGTACTGAAAAAATTGCTAAATTGAAGAAAAAATAAATAAATAAATAAATTGCTCCTATTGCTCCTTCACGTAGTTGTAGTATTCTGTGTGTTTCAGGGCCATCACTGTTAATGCTGTTACAGTATTATGGTGAAACAATACTGTTGTTTATTGGATCCTGTGGATATCATACTGTAAAATGGCATATTTTATCATACTGTATCATGGAAATTCAGAGGGAAATTTATAATTCGTATCATATTGTACTTCAAAGGTTTAAGAAATAGAAGGGTTACATCCCCAGTAATCACATGTAACTCATTATTATTATAGAGGAAGATGGATTTCCCTGGTTTCCTCCTTCTTCTACCATCCTAGGGAGTGTTTCCTAGTCACTCTCGCCCTCTCTTGCCTTATAAAATAGAATTCTATTCTACAACAGTTGATACTTCAAGATGAGACCTTTGCATTTAATAATGTACAATGCATAGTCGTTAAATTCTCTTTGGACTTAATAATGTGTAATATATAATAGTGAATATGTTACATGTGTTACAATATGTTAAAGAATATGTTACATTTAAGTCAATATAATGATCCGTCATATCAATTTAATGATGTCATTACTGTCTAAAAGCCACTGAGCAAAGATCAGTGCTGTTGTAATTAGGTGCAGTTTTCACACTCACTATCAAAGTACTGGCCCTCGGGGCAGCTGATGACAGGGCACTTCCCGTAAATGGGACGGTTCTTGCCACTGCACCCGTCACAGTCTCTAACGCCTGGGCCATGGCAGGTCAGACATGAGGCATGACAGGGCTGGCAGCGCCACCCTCTGGCGTCTCCAAACGTGTCCTGGGGACACTCGTTCACACAGGCGCCATCTGAAAGCAGAGATGATTTGCAGGAGATTAAAATTCATATCCAAACACTGAACATTTTGGAAAGAAAAGCAATACTGCAAAGGGGTGAAAAATTCAGAATGATGTTAAAGACGAAAAACACATGTACAGAGTTCATATAATTTGTTATTTTCTTCTTCACTTATTTGCATTTTCTGTCCCCGCTCTTCATTCATCACTGTCTCTCTCATGTAATAAACACAGTGATTCTGATGCATTTCTTTAATCTTTCCTAATACCGATGATTTCTTTAATCTTGCTGTAATAATGTTCTATTGTACACTAAAGCATTGCTTGCTTTAGAGTGCCATTGCATTGGTATACTTTCACAGCACTGACCTATGTTTCCACAATTTGCATTTTGCTTGTTTGCAATCGTAGGCATGGATTTCCAAATCAAATGAGATACAGTGAGTGACCCCAATGAACTTGTGTTCACTTTACCATCGTAAGTCCATACAGTACATACGCCACATTCACAAACATGTTTTACTGCTTGCCATTGAAGCCCTACAAAGGACTTAGGAAGAAACATGAGAAACATTTTGAAAAACCCTAGGAAAGGTCACAGCGCATGTAAGAAAAATACAGAGCACAAAAGGAGATGAGAGAGTAAGGCATGTGTAAAATTGCTCGGGTCGATGCTATACGCACTGTGGAGGAAGTGGCCAGGCTGACAGGTCAGACAGAGTGTCTCACTCCTGCAGTCTAAGCAGGACTCTGAGCAGCCGAGACACACACCCCCACTCGGCTCCTCGTAGCTCCTCTGGGGACAGTGCTGGCGACACTGGTGCCTGTAGCTGCACACAGAGAAATGACGAGATGCAAACCCAAATAATCCATTTAAAATTTTCGCTGAAAGTGGAACGACCTAAAAAAATTATAATAATTTTTTATTTTATTAAACTACATGCACTATATAGTTTAATTTCTTAAACAAACATAAAAACATCATTTTTGTAAATAATACTTGCATTGCAGATTAGATCATTCTGATTTGATACCATTAACGTGTTTAAAATGACTTGCTTAGTGCTAAAATCTTTTTTTATTTTCATCTGTTACGTTACCTTCATCCCGACCCTCACACCTGTATGTAAATGTGTCTATTTGCATAAATGCTGCTTATATTGAAATTAATCAAAAATATATTTGGTATTTTAAAAAACATTTCACAACTGTATTGCTGTAAACTCAAAAGAGATGGCCTGGATTAAGCCCTTAAACTCCCAAGACCCAGACCTACATTCCTCACTCTTATAACTATATACCTTTCCTATTAGTTTCACAGTAGTTACTGAATAATATGCTTTAAGATGAATAACTGATTAATAAGCTCAGACTCCTAAGCATAATACTTTGCCCAAGTATCGAATAGGAGAGTGATATTCTCTTAGAAGTCAGAAAGCCAGCACTCCATTCCAGCTCTTGCGTTTCTCTCCCAGGCCGGGTAGCACAAAGAGACGCCTAAGGTAGCCTGTTGAACTAGGTGAACAGTAACCAGAGAACCCTCAGAACGAATAGCAGAGCACTACCTCGAAGCTAAAGCACACCTGCTGCACTTCAGAGCTCAACCATGAATGAAAATGACTGCTCATCTCTAGATCCTTTTGTTGACGTCTCTGTCATAATCTTGATTTGATAAGCAGAGGAGTATCTGTGGCCTGTTGAAAGAATTGAACCTTCAGCTCACTGAAACAGTTCAATCGTTCTTCTGGCTATTGTGTTGCAAAATAGGTCAGAGGTCACACGACAGATAGCACTGTGTAAGGATCGCAATACAGTGAAGTCACGTACAAGACAATGTTAAACATGGTTTCGTATTTAGTTTAGAGAAGGGAGAGATTGAAGCATGATGTAATGTCTGCTCTTTTCTTTCCACCATGGGCAAAGCAGTGTAAAGACTCCAGTCCTGCTCATCGCCTCCTGCTGTGTTGCTGTGGTGCTGGAATTAGTTAAGTAAGAGCAGCCAGGGCATCTATCATTGCTGATCTACACCAGGTCTCTCCAATGAACACATACACAGAACACCAGAGAAAGAAATCCCTCAGTGCAAACACTCATCTGCTCATTGGCTGAAGAATAGGGTGCATCTGTATTTTTAGCCCATGGTGCTATGTGCTTGTGGCTCACGTTTCTTAAACAGAATGAGGATTATACACTTGCTATTATGCATATAGATTGAACTATAGAAAGCGCAATGAAAGAACTGGTGCATGAAACAAAGTCTCGGTATAAAATAATTTCTTCTCTGTTCCTCTATTATCTTCTTCACATTTAAGTAAACCATGCGAGTGGACAAAGCCTCCACAGCAACAGAGCAAGCACAAGGAAAGCATGTGGAATGTTGGTTCTTCATTACTGAAGACACCAACCCATGGAGGGAGAGAGAGAAAGAAAGAAAAAGATATATAGTCAGGCAGATTGAGAAAGAAAGAGAACGCTGGAAAGAGAGAACCAGAGAGAAGAAGAAAACCCCCTAAGAGGCAGGTGAAAGCTTTACACAGAGGCATGTGGATCTCAGGTAACCAGGCCTGACTGTGAGCCAAAGGAAACCTGATGCACACGACAGTATGAGGCCATAACATAGGGGAGAAGCTAACAATCTTAGGTCTGTTCACCTCCCACTGCCTGTGGGACAGAGCTTGTGTGTGCCGTTCAGCAGATTAAAGTCAACTACATAAACACCCAGACAATGGCACACTTCATATAAACACATTATAGGTATAGTTATAATAGGGCATGCAAATGCAATAGGTCAACTCACAAAAAGTAGCCATCTGCGCAGCTGTTACAGAATTCTGGGTCATCTGGTGCAAGAAACAGAGTAATCACTGACCAGCAAACAATCAATTATGCTTAATGGATTATGTCATGTCACATCACAGCGGCAAGCAGAGGAAGAACTAAATTAGAATCAGTGCCCATTTAATATAGTTAAAAAACATTAAAAAAGCATGGATCAAACCTTAGCAAGAGGAGTGTCAGATTTACCAGCAGAGCAGGTCTTGCAGCCAGTCTCACAGTCAATGCATTCTCCTGAGTCTGGATCTTGAACCTGACCTGCAATACAATAGTGGAATGAATGATCAAGGAATGTAATGCCTGTATATGAAGCAGCAATACAAACCTGCCTAATCAGTTGAACACCAAACTACTTTTATAGTAAACCAGCTAATAGACAATTATGTCCAAAATTGAATAACTCCATTAGCGATTTAGGGTTAAGTCAGGTAAATTGGGCTACTTAAATCCTCTAGAACTGCATTAAAAATAACTATGTACATAATGCACAATATTTAACTCACCTGAAAATCGGACTCACTTTTATACGAGTGAGTCAGGTTTTCTTTATTATTCGACGTTGACAATATTTAATAACACATTCATTCTAAGGGCCAACAACTATTAAAGTGTCAGATGTCCCATTCCAAGACAGCCCTACTATGATCAGGTAAAATGGGCCACCTGTTCGGCTAAAGTGGGAATAAATTGCACATTTTAATGCCGTTTGCTTTACCAGTCAGGTCAATTAAATAATAATAATAATAATAATAATAATAATAATAATAATGTCGTCAAGTAATGTTGTGGCAACAGTCTAAAATAAACATAGCAATTGACCATGTAAGGAATAAAGCACAACAGGGCATGCAGTAATAGGGAAATAATCAACAACGGGGTGATGTGATGCAGCCCTGACGAGGCTGAATTTTAATTAAATCAACCTTATTTTACTTGATGCCCCAAATTACCTGACTTCTCCCTACTCAGCAGTTCTCAGTCCATGTTCATGACAAAAGCACAATTGGTGCATATAACAGATGCAGCATAGGTGCAAATTTATCTCGTTAATTTCCTTCTACACGTACCCACACCACATGGTACTGGCAGGCAGAGCCCACTTTGGACTTTATATCCTTCCCTGCACTTGGCACAGATGTTGCCATCCACACAGATCTCACAGTTGGCAAAGCAGGGCAGGCAGGTGTACTGCTCTCTGTCTGGGTAGAACTCCCGCGGGCAGTGGGTTCTGCAGTGGCCCTGGTACAGGAAGCGCTCCCTGCCATCCTCATCTGGAAATATCATTAACATCCGGTTAATGTTTAATATCCAGATTCCACAGTCCAGAGCCGCTGTTGTAAAGTGACCTACACTGATCTGAGAAAAGTGGTAGATTTTCTTACAAGAGTTAAAATAAGACAGGAATAGAATGGTAGTCATAGGTTGTTGTTAAAGGGCAGCAATGCCTTCATGGGCCATCACATGGGTTAGGAGCTGTAAGAACAGCCATGGCCACGGACAAGTGCGAAAGAGTTTTCACACTGAAATAAGCACCAGCATAAACACACAAACACTTACAATATTTCAAATATAATTGGAGACGGTCAATACTCAGTACAGAAACACAGTAAAAGGGAATCATAAAACTGATCAGACAATAATAAATAAGGAGCTTGATTTCTTGAACCACAATGTTGTCATCTGTTTGTGTCAGTCATGAAGTTTTCTCTAAATAGCAACAGTGGGGGGTGCTCTGACTGGCAAACTTTGCAAGGAACGGAAGATAAGTAAACAAGGGCATTCAGGAGCGAATAAGAGTCGTTGGTGGTGTGGTCTTGTTTAGCAGACTTGATGGATGTACGGCCACCTGCAACAAATGCATCCTGAAGTATCTGAGAAAGCCTTGGAGCTATACAGTCATTCTGAGCAAGGACGGCAATGTTGGCAGTTGTTGAAGCCCTCTGGAGAATAAAAGGCAAAAGAAACGCAGCTCTTCCTTAGGCTGGCTATAACATATGATCATGCTTGTGGATTTGAGTCCCTGGATACACTGAGGCTGTTGCTTTCCAGATTTTTCTATTGTTACTGGCAGGCTAAAGATTCTGAGAGAAAATGATATGATCAACATTGACTGGTCTGTAAATCTCTGCAATGTCTGTGAATCTCTGTTTTTTAATTCCTATTTCACAATTTGACAATTTGAGAAAAGCCTATTTTGAATCCTATTAGATGTGCTGGTCTGAAACATGAGCAATAATGTTCAAAAGGAGTTACCAAATTTTAATTACAACTAGCTCCATTAATTGATGTTTTATATATGTATATATATTTTTATTTTATTTTTATAGTTACTGTCAAATCACCAGTGTCTAATGGTCTGCAGTAGGTCCAAAAAAATTATCGTTATATGAGACAATCGCTGTTTTCATTCCAACCTTGTTCCATACTTGAAGACATTTGGGAAGACAACAGTGTAATGAATAAAGTTATATAAACAAATGACTATGTTGTGATGACTGTAATTCTTTCAGCGTACTTGGAGGAGGGGCTGGGGGGCAGTTACTCCTTCAGTAACCTGGCAGGCTTAAGCAAATATGACTCAAAATCAAAGTAGATGACTTTATAAAGCACTGTGTGAGTGTTAAATAGCTAATGTACAGATTGCTAATCTTTGACATTCATAAAGGGACTCAAAGGGAAAGGAAAGGAGAAGGCAGGTGGACTGAGAGGCAGCACATACTAAAGTATCAGATACCACAAAGCCCTTTCTGACTCCGTTACAATAGTCTTCTGTTTACTATTAACTGGATCCTTAAAGGAACACTCAACCTAATCTCTACCTACTGCATCTGTAGCGGATGTGCGATTACCACAGACAAGAATATTGACTCGGTTCCCTGTACTGAAAAAAGAACGAAAAACCTGTTTACTAAAACTGGAAGTCTAAGGGCACCAATAAACATTTATGCGAAACACGTATTTTTGTAGATCGCTTTTATGAGTTCTTCAATCAAATGTATTTGTAAATTAACCTCTAAATCTGTAAAATTCGTCCTTTCACATATGGGAGTACTCATTGAAAAGAATTTGTGGTTATAACCCAAATAGCAAAGGGACGTTGAGTCAACGTTATTTTGCTCTCCGGGAAGTTACCATTTTGTGTAGTTGTGTGGATCTGATCCCACATTGATAGCACAAAACCTCAGGGAAAGTGTAAGAAACCAGAATTACACTGTATTGATATAATGTTGTTAAGTTGAATTTATTTTTTATTTTTCTCATGTCTGTCTCATCCTCATTGTGAAAGTATAACGTTGTAGTTTTGAATCTGCGTTAGTCACGTATTACAAACATTTATTGACTACCTCAACAACTGCTCTTAGACGTCCATTATAAGTGTGTTTCGAGTCATCATACTTTTTGTCTTTCCAGTTCAAGGAAACGTGCTGAAATTCTTGTCTGGGGTCATCGCAATTCCCTTTTTATGAGGCTGATAGAGATTAGGTTTAAAAAAAAGAAATGAATTACGGCGTATTCTTTTATTGCTAGGAAGGAAAGACCATGGCTTTTTCTACTCCCTCAACACCTATGTATTCCACTGTATATTCCTGGTCAATCACCAGCAAATTGATAGATTCATAGTTAGTGCTAATGTACATTAACAGACATAAACAATACACATTTTTTTAAAGGTTAATGCTCGTCTTGTGACTTGGAAAAATGGGAAGGGCTATTTCAAATTGTGTCGTTTGGGAACGCATACAATAATGTTTTCCCTCCAACAGCCAACTCTACAATCCCCAAACACCCCCCTCCAACAGCCAAAACTACAATCCCCAAACACCCCCCTCCAACAGCCAAAACTACAATCCCCAAACACCCCCCTCCAACAGCCAACTCTACAATCCCCAAACACCCCCCTCCAACAGCAAAAACTACTTGTGGAGGAATTTAGGAAGTGACTCAATCTTCAATGCTGATCTGTGGGAAGAGAAATAAACATGGCCGTGCTTAAGTGCTGTGGGAAGTCTGCTGAGTGTGTGATTCTGTATAACAAATGATGCACAAACTACCGCCAAACCCACAAAGATGAGTCTTTAAACCATTTAACACGAATTTAAACGATAAATATATATATGTGTATTTTTATGTCATCGAGGAAATGACATATTACCTAGACAATGAATTTAACAGAGGAAAGAAAAGTATCAGCGCCTTCCAAAAATCGGAAGCGGCGGGCGCATGCGCAGAGGCGTTAAACAGTGATTGTCTACTTCTTCAAGTTTAGTCGCGTGGATAACACTCAACACTCGCTAGACTGAAAGGCATCTTGTGGAAAAACCATGTGGTTAATCTCTTACCCAAACCACAGGCGGTACACTGGAACAGTTCGTGGCCCTCACACTCGGTGCAGGTGGGATGGCACAAGACACATCGGTTGTTGAACGCGAAGTGTCCGCTGGGACACGACACGGACGACCACGTCGCTTGTATAGAAATGAAAAGGCAGCCCAGTAAGAATAAACGCGGCGTCAATACTGCCTTCATGTTCCGCGGAACTCCGAAACGCATTTTCAGTGCGCAGAAGTGCCGGTTAATTTGCGTTTTAAGAAGCGGGTCGGTGTGGCGCGCTGTGTGCTAGTGCCAGCGCTCCGGCTTCATAACGAACCCTACTTCTACAGCCGAGTTGAAGCGGATTGGTCAGAGTGACTGCGGGTCCACCTAGAGAAGCGCTTCACTCACCAACACTCACAGCACTTTTACTGAAAACCTTCCAACGATCGGGTTGAGCAGATTAGGAAAAAGTGCTAGTTTAATAATCTGCTCAGTTATTTCTTTATTTTTTGATCTACAATTTAGGCTATATAAAAGTCTACCTGATCTAACTGAGATTATGTTCTCTTTCTTTCCGATATCTCGTTCTGTAAAAATCATCGCAGGTCTGGTTACTTACAAAAGCACATCTACAACGGTTTAAATGTACATTTACTGCCAATTCAATGCATCTGTCTGATTAAAATAGGTATGTAAATCCCTCATATTTATATATACTTATACTTTGATTTCCTAATAATGCGATAGGCTACCGTCTGAATAAAATTTTTTGTTGTATTTGTCTCTGTTAATCCCAAAAATTCTGAAGGACCATTAAATGATCTCAGATTTTTTATTTTTATTTTATTTTATTTCATGCTATAAATAGGTCTAAGAAATATCCTGCTTATGACACTTTTAGAAAAACAACAACAACCTTTAAGTTTAAGGGTTCTTCTGTCATCTCCCTGGGAGAACCCTTAAAGGTTCTATGTTGAACCCTACAACAGTGTTTCTCAATCTGAAAGAATTCCAATTAGAACCCTGTTAGGAAGCTAAGAACCCTTAAAGAACCATTTTTCTTCTAAGAGTGTAGTAACTTCACGTATAGGGAAACAGAAGCATGGTATCGAACAGCATGAAATAAATCAACATTGATTCTATAAGATGCTGCAAACTGGACAGCTGCACAGCCCTACTGTAATCAGCCATTTTCATCCCAAAGATGCTTAATGGTGTTTAAATCCGGGGACTGTGCAGGTTGCTAAAGCAATGAAAACTTGCTGTGACATGGTGCATTATCGTTTTGGAAATGTCCATCTGAGCATCGATAAACTGTAACCATGAAGGAATGAACTTGGTCAGCAATGTTACACTGTCATTCAGACATTCTTCACTGGGTATCAGTGGCACTAACGTTTGCCAGGAAAACATTCCCAACACCTTTACCACCAGCCACCACCGGCCTGTACTGTTCACACCAAACTGGACGGTTTCATGGACTCATGGTGCTTAGGCCAAATTCGGATCCCTCCATTAGCATGATGCAAAGGGAACCTGGGTTTGTCCGACTAGGCAACTTTTTTCCACAACAGGCCAGTTCTGATGCTCCTGTGTCTTCTGGAGACGTGCTTTCTTGTTCATAACTGACATTGGGACCCGTTCTTCAACAGTTGTAACCCATTCCAGACAAAGGCAGATGAGTGGTTTGTTCTGAGATGACATACTGCACACAAATGTTGAATTCAGAAGTAATTTGCCTGGTTGTGGTTGTGGTTGTGGACCATTCTTCTTTGACCCCTCTGATTCACAAGCTGTGTTCATCCACATGATCGGCAATCATTGGTAGTCTTTTTGCACCATTCTTAGTAAATCTATAAGACAGTTGTGCGTAAAAAACCCAGGACAACAGCCGTTTGGGAGATGCTAGAATAGGTGCACCCAGTGTCAATTATCATGCCACGTTCTGAGCAACTCAGTGTGTTTTATATTTAATAGCAGCATTTTATTGTTGACTAAGTTATACTTCTAATTACTAAGTGATTAGTATTATAATACCATTCGTATTAATTATTTTTTGTTATTCTATTTTGTTTCTATGACAGAAATACACCAAGGAAGTTGGGTCTGGTCAGCAGAAACTTGCTTTAAAATATGTGAACAGCAGAGGGGGTAAAAGTGTTAACCTAAATGTGGAGTCCATGTCTAAATGAAGGGAGTGCTTTTCCTATAAGAAAGAGTTTGTGTCAACAGGCCACTCAATCTTCTTTGTCTTTTCGGCCTACACCAGACCCATATAAAATACAATGATAGCAACATAATATCAACCAATGTAGCCGTATCAAAGTTGTTTTTAATTTGTATTGGCATTTTGATTATAAACGAACCAGGGGGCCAGTTATTTAGGAAAAAATGTTAACAGTTACTGGGGGACAGGGTAGAGAGGTGCTGTCAAATTGTGCAATAATGCAGGAAGGTAGGAGAAAACAAATGATGCAGGCAGGTAGGAGAGAACAGAAATGATGCAGGCAGGTAGGAGAACAGAAATGATGCAGGCAGGTAGAAGAGAACAGAAATGATGCAGGCAGGTAAAAGAAAACAGAAATGATGCAGGCAGGTAGGTGAAAACAGAAATGATGCAGGCAGGTAGGAGAAAACAGAAATGATGCAGGCAGGTAGGTGAAAACAGAAATGATGCAGGCAAGA